>JARQOD010003902.1:0-60059 GCA_033576555.1 Oophaga sylvatica | reverse complement strand
GAGTTTGGAGTGAAGTGTACTTTGTGTGTTTTTTTCCCTTCCTCGCTTTATTATTTATCTCCTTACCCGTTGGTGTTCCCTCTGTTGTTGTGGTGCGAGTTTTTGTATGCAAGGTGGTTTTTGGTTTTCCCTTGTACTGTCTCGTTCGTCTAGTACTGTGTGTTGGCTTATATTATCCTGTCCCCTGTTGTTGTGATCGGGGTCCTTCTCAGGACTAGATTACTGAGGTTCAGGGATCCTCAGGAGATAGGGGTTACGCTGGCGGCCTGGACCTCTGTACCTTTAACAGTACCTCCAGGTAGAGGGATTAGTTGGGCCCCAGCTTAGGGTCAGCTTAGGCCCCTGACCTCTGTACGCAGAGACTGCGTGACATTTTCACCGACCGACAAAAGATTCTCTCCAGCTACCATGGATCCAGTAGCCAGTCTAGCTCGGCAGTTGCAGAGTTTGTCCATGAAGCTGGCGGACGTTAAGTCCAAGGTTTTGTATCCCCCGGAGCAAGCCGGACCAGAACCTAAAGTAGCTCTCCCTGACAGGTTCACTGGGGGGCGGGACAAGTTTTTTGTTTTCCGGGAGGCATGTAAATTGTACGTAGGTGGGCCACAGACACCCAGTGGAATGACCTGGCTCTTAGGAGCGAGTTTTGTCAAGGTTTATCTGACAAATTAAAGGATGTGTTGGCACAGTATGACCCTCCCGCGTCACTGGAAGCCGCTATGGCCCTTGCTATTCGCATTGACAGACGGCTTCGGGAGAGGTGCGGGGTAACTCCGCCCCTGTGATGACTCCACCTTCTTCAAGGGTCCCTTATATGGAGGTTCCCCTGGTCAGTCCAGAGGAGCCTATGCAATTAGGAGGGACATCATTTCGGGGGGGAGGGGGGCCACAAGACAGGAAGGTGTTTCTTCTGCGGGAGAAAGGGACATTTTATTGGGGGGTGTCCATCCCGTCCTTTGCAGAGTAAAGGGTCGTCGGAAAACTATTGATCCCAGGTTGTGTGGTGGACGGCAATCTGGGAGTAGGTATTTCGTCCCTAGGTTCGTCTCAGTTTCTCGTACCGGCAGAGGTGGTGGTGGGTACGAGAACTGAGAGGATATCTGTTCTTCTGGATAGTGGGGCCGGGGCTAATCTGGTGGACGCTCGGTTTGCCCGGGTTCAAGGTATGCGATTGAGTGTGTTGGCTAAACCCATCCCCATATTCTCGATCGACGCCAGGCCTCTCGGTCAGGGAAGTTTTTTTCAAGCGGTGCATAACGTAAAACTTCAAGTGGGAGCGATACATAAAGAACTGTTGTCTTGTTACGTGTTGGAGGGTCTTCCCACTCCTATAGTGTTGGGCCTTCCTTGGTTAACTAAGCATAACCTGTTATTAATTGGCAATCCAGAGAGATAAGCCAATGGAGTGACTTCTGTAATAAAAACTGCATGAATACGGTCATCGGTGCGGTCACTCCTAGGGTCTTACCTCCATTTCTGGCGGACTTTGAGGATGTATTCTCGGAGAAAGGGTGTCAGGAACTACCTCCTCATCGCGTGTATGACTGTTCTGTAAAAACTGCTCCCTGAGGCCAAGTTACCTAAATCTAGGTTGTATAACCTATCTGGTCCAGAGAGGCAGGCCATGAAGGATTATATTTCTGAAAGTCTGGCTAAGGGGCATATTGGACCTTCATCTTCCCCGGTGGCCGCGGGGTTCTTTCTTGTGAAGAAGAAAGATGGAGGCCTACGCCCTTGCCTGGATTTCCGTGAACTTAATCGGATTACGGTCCGAGATCCGTATCCGCTCCCACTTATTCCCGATCTCTTCAATCAGATCGTGGGCGCCAAATGGTTCTCTAAGTTGGATCTCAGGGGGGCGTACAATCTGATTAGGATGAAGGAGGGGGATGAGTGGAAGACGGCGTTTAACACTCCGGAGGGGCATTATGAGAACCTTGTCATGCCATTCGGTCTGACTAATGCCCCGGCGGTGTTCCAACACTTTGTAATGACATTTTTCGCCACCTGGTGGGACAGTTTTCTTGTCATATATCTGGATGATATCTTAATTTACTCGCCGGATCTTGTGTCTCATCAGGAGCATGTTAGGCAGGTGTTACAGATCTTGCGGGATAATAAACTGTACGCCAAATGGGAAAAGTGTGTGTTCGCCGTACAGGAACTCCAGTTTTTAGGCTTCCTGGTGTCAGCATCCGGTTTTCGTATGGACCCTGGGAAAGTGCGGGCAGTTCGTGAGTGGGATCTGCCAGAGAATCTTAAGGCACTACAACGTTTCCTGGGGTTTGCTAATTATTACCGGAAATTTATTCGTAATTTCTCGTCCATGGTTAAACCTCTCACAGACATGACAAAAAAAGGGACAGATTTTTCTAGGTGGTCTGACAAGGCTTGTCAAGCATTCTTCTCCTTGAAAAAATGTTTTGCCTCGGCACCCATACTCATTCAACCTGATGCGTCACAGCCGTTCATTGTAGAGGTAGACGCTTCTGAGGTAGGGGTGGGAGCAGTATTGTCACAAGGTTCATCCCCTGGTAAGTGGCATCCGTGCGCCTTTTTCTCTAAAAATTGTCGTCCGCTAAGAGGAATTACGATGTCGGCAATAGGGAACTCTTGGCCATTAAGTTAGCTTTTGAGGAGTGGCGCCATTTTTTGGAGGGGGCAGTCCATCCGGTCACCGTCATCACCGATCACAAGAATCTGCTATATCTGGAGTCCGCAAAACGTCTGAATCCCAGACAAGCTAGGTGGTCGTTGTTTTTTACCAGGTTTAATTTTGTCGTCACATATCGTCCTGGGTCAAAAAATGTAAAGGCGGATGCCTTATCTCGTAGTTTCCCTGGAGCCGGGAATACGGATGACCCGGTTCCTATCCTTCAGGAGGGGGTGGTGGTGTCGGCAGTATGCTCTGAGTTTGAGGAGGAGGTATTGGAGGCTTAGGGGGACGCCCCTGTTGGACCTCCAGGGAGACTGTTTGTTCCAGATCAGTTGCGACAAAAGGTGATCGAGGCACACCATAACTCAGCTTTGGCAGGACACCCAGGGAGTAAAGCAACTGTGGATCTCCTCTTGCGTCGGTTTTGGTGGCCTAACTTACATAGGGAGGTGGTAACTTTTGTCGCGTCCTGTGGGGTTTGTGCGCGCTCTAAGACCCCATATACCCGTCCGTCTGGGGCCCTCTTACCTTTGAAGATCCCGGAGCGTCCTTGGACTCATCTGTCCATGGACTTTATTACGGACCTCCCGCCGTCTTCGGGTAAAACGGTCATACTCGTTGTAGTGGACAGGTTCAGCAAGATGGCACATTTCATCGCTCTTCCTGCTCTTCCTAATGCTAAAACTCTTGCGCAGGTGTTCATTGGGGAGATTGTGAGGCTTCACGGGGTACCCTCCGATGTGGTGTCTGATCGGGGGTCTCAGTTTGTGTCCAAATTCTGGAAGGCATTTTGTACACGGCGGGGGATGCATTTGTCGTTTTCATCGGCTTTTCATCCTCAGACCAATGGTCAGACGGAACGTCTGAACCAGAGCTTGGAGACATATCTCGGTGTTTTGTGTCAGAGAACCAGGAGGACTGGGCTTCTTTCTTGCCTCTGGCAGAGTTTGCTCTTAATAATAGGTGGAGCGAGTCCACTGCTAAGTCCCCGTTTTTTGGGGCATATGGTTTTCACCCCCAGTTTTGGTGAATGGGTTAATAATGGGTTAATGTCACCGTGCTATTGAAAGGTGACATTAATCTGGGTTAATAATGGATAGTTGTCAATTAGACAACTATCCATTATTAATCCTATTGTAGTAAATGGTTAAAAAAAACACACACATTAATTTAAAATTATTTTAACCCCTTAATGTCCACTGACGTGCAGAGTCCGTCATGGCAAGGTGTCAGTTTCGGCACCAGGACGGACTCTGCACGTCATGGCTTTGATCTACCACTGCGTGTGAACACGCAGTGGTAGATCAGTGCCGACAGCTGTCACAGACAGCTGACAGGCACGGCAAGCGGTGCGGGGACCTTTGCCGTCGGTCCCCGCACCTACAGCGCTGTGCTTGGTCAGTCAATCTGACTGACCAAACACAGCAGCGATCGTGCAGGAGAAGCTGAAATTTCAGCTTCTCCAGCGCGATCAGTGCAGGAGCCGGCGCTGCAGTGGCCAGGCTTCCTGCACTGACAGCCAGGAGCGGAGCCCCCACCGCCCCTGGCTGTTAACCCCCTGACTGCTGCGATCGAGCGCGATCGCAGAGCTCAGGTGGGGAGGCAGAGGGTCGGGAGCTCCCTCTGCCTTAGATCGGCACCCTGCAATGTATTTGCAGGGGCCGATCTCTGCCTTGATGACCCGGGGGTTGTCATGACAACCTCCGGGTCATTTAGCTACGGGAAGCTGCTGTGATCATTGTCACAGCAGCTTCCACTATAGTTGCAATGCATTGCAATGCCAGAGCATTGCAATGCATTGTAACTGCAATAAAAAGTAAAAAAAGTGAAAGTCCCATAAAGGGACAAGTTAAAAAAAATCATTTTTAAAAAAAAAATTGTAAAAAAATATTAAAAAATAATTTAAAAAAAATCCCCTAAAAAATATACATTTTTATGTAATAAAAAAAATAAAAAACAAAAAACATACACATGTTAGGTATCGCCACGTCCGTAAAAATCCCATCTATAAAATCGTAACCCTAGTTAACCCCTTCAGTGAAAGCCGTAAAAAAAAACCACAAAAAAGTAGTAAATTATACTTTTTCCAAGCGGTATCATCATACCGCTTGGAAAAAGTGCAATAACACGCGATCAAAAAGTCAGATATAAATAATCATGGTACCGCTGAAAACGTCATCTTGTCCCGCAAAAAACAAGCCGCTATACAGCATCATCAGCGAAAAAATAAAAAAGTTATAGCTCACGGAATAAACTGATGCAAAAATAATTATTTTTTCTATAAAATTTTTTATTGTGTAAAAAACGCCAAAACATAAAAAAAATATATAAATGAGGAATCGCCGTAACCGTAGTGACCCGAAGAATAAAGCTGCTTTATCAATTTTACCACACACGGAACGGAGGAAAAAAAAAAAAAAAAAAAACAATTCCTGAATTGCTGGTTTTTGTTCATTCTGATTCCACAAAAATCGGAATAGGAAACGATCAAAAAACGTTATGTGCCTGAATATGGTACCAATAAAAACGTCAGCTCGTCCCGCAAAAAATAAGCCCACAGATAACTCTGTCGGCCGAAATATGGAAAAATTATAGCTCTCAAAATACGGCGATGCTAAAATTTCTTACAAAAAATTATTCCAAGAAAAAGCATCTTTTAGAGTGTGACAGAAGCTAAACATGAAAAAAGGGTGTAAATCTGGTATCGCTGTAATCGCACCGATCCGAGGAATAAAGTCGCCTAATCACTAATACCGCACGAGGAACGGCGTAAAAAAGAAAACCAATTCTTCACCTTTTGTGGATTTGTTCATTGTGCCTCCCAAAGATCGCAGTAAGGCGATCACAGTGGTTCCCCCCCACATATGGGGTATCAGCGTACTCAGGACAAAATGCACAATAGCTTTTGGGGTCCTATTTCTCCTGTTACCCTTAGAAAAATAAAAATTTGGGGCAAAAAGGTAATTTTTGTGGAAAAAATATGATTTTTTTTATTTTCACGGCTCTACATTATAAACTTCTGTGAAGCCCTTGGGGGTTCAAAGTGCTGACCACACATCTAGATAAGTTCCTTGGGGGGTCTAGTTTGCAAAATGGGGTCATTTGTGGGGGGTTTCTACTGTTTAGGCACATCAGGGGCTCTCCAAGCGCGACATGACACCCGCAGACCATTCCATCAAAGTCTGCATTTAAAAACGGTGCTCCTTCCCTTCCGAGCTCTGCCATGCGTCAAAATAGTGGTTCCCCCCCACATATAGGATATCAGCGTACTCAGGACAAATTGCACAATAGCTTTTGGGGTCCTATTTCTCCTGTTACCCTTATAAAAATAAAAATTTGGGGGCAAAAAGATTATTTTTGTGGAAAAAAATATGATATTTTTATTTTCACGGCTCTACGTTATAAACTTCTGTGAAGCACTTGGGGGTTCAAAGTGCTCACCACACATCTAGATAAGTTCCTTGGGGGTCTAGTTTCCAAAATGGAGTCACTTGTGGGGGGTTTCTATTGTTTAGGCACATCAGGGGCTCTCCAAACGTGACATGACACCCGCAGACCATTCCATCAAAATCTGCATTTGAAAAAGGCGCTCCTTCCCTTTCCAGCTCTGCCATGCGTCAAAATAGTGGTTTACCCCACATATGGGGTATCAGCATACTCAGGACAAATTGCACAATAACTTTTGGGGTCCTGTTTCCCTTTGGAAAATAACAATTGGGGGTGGAAAGATCATTTTTGTGGAAAAGATATGATTTTTTAATTTTACTGCTCTACGTTATAACCTTCTGTGAAGCCCTTGGGGTTTCAAAGCTTTCACCACACATCTAGATAAGTTCCTTGGGGGGTCTAGTTTCCAAAATGGGGTCACTTGTGGGGGGTTTCCACTGTTTAGGTACACAGGGACTCTCCAAATGCGACATGGCGTCCAATCTCAATTCCAGCCAAAAAAGTAAAATGGCGCTGCTTCCCTTCCAAGCTCTGCCATGCGCCCAAATAGTGGTTTACCCCCACATATGGGGTATCAGCGTACTCAGGACAAATTGCACAATAACTTTTGGGGTCCTTTTACCCTTTGGGATATAAAAATTGGGGGTGGAAAGATCATTTTAGTGGAAAAGATATGATTTTTTAATTTTACAGCTCTACGTTATAACCTTCTGTGAAGCCCTTGGGGGTTCAAAGCTCTCACCACACATCTAGATAAGTTCCTTGGGGGGTCTAGTTTCCAAAATGGGGTTACTTGTGGGGGGTATCCACTGTTTAGGCACACAGGGGCTCTCCAAATACGACATGGCGTCCAATCTCAATTCCAGCCAAAAAAGTCAAATGGCGCTGCTTCCCTTCCGAGCTCTGCCATGCACCCAAATAGTGGTTTACCCTCACATATGGGGTATCAGCGTACTCAGGACTAATTGCACAATAACTTTTGGGGTCCTTTTATCCTTTGGAAAATAAAAATTGGGATGAAAAGATCATTTTTGTGGAAAAAACATGATTTTTTAATTTTACGGCTCTACGTTATAACCTTCTGTGAAGCCCTTGGGGTTCAAAGCTCTCACTACACATTTAGATAAGTTACTTGGGGGGTCTAGTTTCCAAAATGGGGTCACTTGTGGGGGGTTTCCACTGTTTAGGCACACAGGGACTCTCCAAATGCGACATGGCGTCCAATCTCAATTCCAGCCAAAAAAGTCAAATGGCGCTGCTTCCCTTCCGAGCTCTGCCATGCACCCAAATAGTGGTTTACCCCCACATATGGGGTATCAGCATACACAGGACTAATTGCACAATAACTTTTGGGTCCTTTTATCCTTTGGAAAATAAAAATTGGATGAAAAGATCATTTTTGTGGAAAAAACATGATTTTTTAATTTTACGGCTCTACGTATAACCTTCTGTGAAGCCCTTGGGGGTTAAAAGCTCTCACAACACATTTAGATAAGTTACTTGGGGGGTCTAGTTTCCAAAATGGGGTCAATTGTGGGGGGTTTCCACTGTTTAGGCACACAGGGACTCTCCAAATGCGACATGGCGTCCAATCTCAATTCCAGCCAAAAAAGTCGAATGGCGCTGCTTCCCTTCCGAGCTCTGCCATGCGCCCAAATAGTGGTTTACCCCACACATGGGGTATCGATGTACTCAGGAGAAATTGTACAACAAATATTGTGGTTCATTTCCTACTGATACCCTTGACAAAATTTTAAAAAATTGTGTCGAAAGAAAAATTTTGGGAAAAAAAGTTAAATGTTAATTTTTTCCTTCCACATTGCTTCAATGCTTGTGAAGTACCTAAAGGGTTAATAAACTTCTTGAATGTGGCTTTGAACACGTTGAGGGGTGCAGTTTTTAGAATGGTGTCACTTTTGGGTATTTTCTGTCATATTGACCCCTCAAATTCACTTCAAATGTGAGGTGGCCCCTAAAAAAAATGATTTTGTAAATTTTGTTGGAAAAATGAGAAATTGCTGGTCAACTTTTAACACTTATAACTTCCTAACAAAAAAAAATTTTGGTTCCAAAATTGTGCTGATGTAAAGTAGACATGTGGGAAATGTTATTTATTAACTAATTTTTGTGATATATCTCTCTGATTTAATGGCATAAAAATTAAAAGTTTGAAAATTGCAAAATTTTCAAAATTTTTGCCATATTTCCGTTTTTTTCATAAATAAACGCAAGTTATATTGAAGAAATTTTACCACTATCATGAAGTACAATATGTCTCGAGAAAACAATCTCAGAATCGCCAAGATCCGTTGAAGCGTTCCAGAGTTATAACCTCATAAAGAGACAGTGGTCAGAAATGTAAAAATTGGCCTGGTCTTTAACCTACAAAATGGCTTGGTCGTTAAGGGGTTAATGAAATAATGACACATACAGTAGTTTTTGACCACATTTTATTGCACTGGTAATCCTTCTGAATCCCTTGTTCTCCTGTAATAAAAATAAAATAAAAAAGCAACAATATCCATACCTCTCCTGCGTTCAGTCATGTCCCCTGCTGCAATCCACCTGAAGGGGTTAACAAGTTTACAGCAGGGACCGGTGCTAATGTGACCAGCCCTGCTATAAACCCCCACAGAATGAATGAGTTCATCTCTGCGCAGCCTCCCCGGCTGACCAGAGATGAACTGATTAGCATGGGAAACTTACTTGATTTTTTCCCACGCTGTCAGATCACCTCAGCCGTAGTCAGTGAGGCTGCGCAGAGTCCCTGGCTGACCTGAAGTGAACTCGATAGCGTGGGAAAAAAATAAATTAAGCATCCCACACTAATCAGTTCATCTCCGGTCAGCTGGGGAGGCTGCGCAGAGATGAATTCATTCATTTTGCGGGGGTTTACAGCAGGGCTTGCAGCATTAGCACCGGTCTCTGCTGTAAACAAGTTAACTCCTTCAGATGGTTTGCAGCGTGGGACCTGACTGAATGGCGGAGAGGTAAGGATTTTGTTGCTTTTTTATTTTATTTTTTTTACAAGAGAACAAGGGATTCAGAAGGATAGCAGTGTAATAAAATGTGGTAAAAAACTATGTGTATTTATTTCATTAAAATAATTTTTAATTAATGTGTGTGTTTTTTTAACCATTTACTACAATAACATTAATAATGGAGAGTTGTCTAATTGACAACTCTCCATTATTAACCCGGATTAATGTCACCTTTCAATAGCAAGGTGACATTAACCCATTATCCACCGCTAAAGGCAATGGGAATAGACGGGCTAAGTGCCAGAAAAAGCGCATCTAAGAATAGATGTGCCTTTTCTGGGGTGGCTGGGGCCAGATGTTAGTAGTCAGGGGGGGGGGGGGCCCAAAAACAATGTTCCCTCCCTAGTCTAATATCTATTCTTCGTCACTGGCTTTCCCTGTCTGGCGGAGAAAATACCGCGGGAGCCCACGCTTTTTTTTTACAACGAATTTACATATTAAATTAACATGTCCGAAATTTTGCACACATACACTCGTGTAACTGTTAATCAAAACCATATATCAAACTAAATGAAATGGTTTACTGTATGTAAACCATGTGTCATTTCATGTCGGGTTCTGTAATGATTTTACAGAAGCCGGCAATTGAATTAGCAGCTATTATGCTATGTACAGTAGAAGTGTATAAACTATAAATATATATGTCTCACAATGACATAATATATATATATATACAGTATATAAATACTAGCTATGAAACCGTTCTACGCCTGGGTGGCAAGCATTTTTATTGGTATATGGTCTCCCATCCTGGTATGTGCTGCCCCCCTCCTATCCTGGTATGCATGGCACCCCTCATCCCTATCCTGGTATGCATGGTTCCCTCACTCCCACCCAATCCTGGTATGCATGGCACCCCATTCCTCAGCCTGGTATGCATGGTCCCCTCACCCCCCAATCCTGGTATGGATGGTACCCCCTCATCACTATCCTGGTATGCATGGTACCTGCTCACCCATATCCTGGTATTCATGGTTCCCTCACCTCCCAATCCTGGTATGCATGGTCCTCTCACCCCCCAATCGTGGTATGCATGGTCCCCTCCCCCCCAATCCAGGTATGCATGGTCCCCTCCCCCCCAATCGTGGAATGCATGGTCGCCTCACCCCCTATCCTGGTATGCATGGTCCCATCACCCCCCAATCCTGGTATGCATGGTCCCCTCACCCCCAATCCTGATGTGTATGGTCCCCTCACCCCCAATCCTGATATGCATGGTTCCCTTACCCCCCTATCCTGGAATGCATGGTCCTCTCACCCCTCCAATCCTGGTGTGCATGGTCCCCTCAACCCCCAATCCTGGTGTGCATGGTCCCCTCCCCCCCAATCCTGGTGTGCATTATCCCTCACCCCCCAATCTTGGAATTCATGGTCCCCTCACCCCCCAATCCAGGTATGCATGATCCCCTCACCCCCAATCCTGGTATGCATGGTCCCCCCTCATCCCTATCGTAGGATGTATGGTGCCACCTCAATCCCCAATCCTGATTTGCATGGTCCTCTCATCCCCCCAATCCTGATATGCATGCTACCCCTCACCCCCCTATCCTGGTATGCATTGTCCCCTCACCCCCCAATACTGGTGTGCATGGTCCCCTCACCCCCAATCCTGGTATGCATGGTAACCATCACCCCGCTATCCTGGTATGCTTGGTACCCCTCACCCCCCTATCCTGGTATGCATGGTCCTCTCACCCCCCATCCTGGCATGCATGGTCCCCTCTCCCCCAATCCTGGTATGCATGGTCCCTCCCCCCCAATCGTGGAATGCATGGTCCCCTCACCCCTCCAATCCTGGTGTGCATGGTCCCCTCACCCCCAATCCTGGTGTGCATGGTCCCCTCCCCCCCAATCCTGGTGTGCATTGTCCCTCACTCCCCAATCCTGGAATGCATGGTCCCTCACCCCCCAATCCAGGTATGCATGATCCCCTCACCCCCAATCCTGGTATGCATGGTCCCCCCTCTTCCCTATCGTAGGATGTATGGTGCCACCTCAATCCCCAATCCTGATTTGCATGGTCCTCTCATCCCCCCAATCCTGATATGCATGCAACCCCTCACCCCCCTATCCTGGTATGCATTGTCCACTCACCCCCCAATACTGGTGTGCATGGTCCCCTCACCCCCCAATCCTGGTATGCATGGTTCCCCTCACCCGCTATCCTGGTATCCTTGGTACCCCTCACCCCCCTATCCTGGTATGCATGGTCCTCTCACCCCCCATCCTGGCATGCATGGTCCCTCCCCCCCAATCCTGGTATGCATGGTTCCCTCCCCCCCAATCGTGGAATGCATGGTCCCCTCACCCCTCCAATCCTGGTGTGCATGGTCCCCTCACCCCCAATCCTGGTGTGCATGGTCCCTCCCCCCCAATCCTGGTGTGCATTGTCCCCTCACCCCCCAATCCTGGAATGCATGGTCCCCTCACCCCCCAATCCTGGTATGCATGATCCCCTCACCCCCAATCCTGGTATGCATGGTCCCCCCTCTTCCCTATCGTAGGATGTATGGTGCCACCTCAATCCCCAATCCTGATTTGCATGGTCCTCTCATCCCCCAATCCTGATATGCATGCTACCCCTCACCTCCCTATCCTGGTATGCATTGTCCCTCACCCCCCCAATACTGGTGTGCATGGTCCCCTCACCCCCAATCCTGGTATGCATGGTACCCCTCACCCGCTATCCTGGTATGCTTGGTACCCTCACCCCCTATCCTGGTATGCATGGTCCTCTCACCCCCCATCCTGGCATGCATGGTCCCCTCACCCCCAATCCTGATATGCATGGTCCCTTCACCCCCAATCTTAATATGCATGGTCCTCTCACCCCTATCCTGGTATGCATGGTGTCCTCACTCCCCAATCTTGGAATGCATGGTCCCCTCAACCCCCAATCCTGGTATGATTGGTCCTCTCATCCCCCAATCCTCTTATGCATGGTCCCCTCACCCCCTAATCCTGGTATGCATGGTCAGCCTCATCCCTATCGTAGGATGTATGGTACCCCCTCACCCGCCAATCCTGGTATGCATGGTCCCCTCATCCCATATCCTGGTATGCATTGTCCCTCACCCCCCAATCCTGATTTGCATGGTCCTCTCATCCCCCAATCCTGGTATGCATGATCCCCTCACCCCCAATCCAGGTATGCATGGTCCCCTCCCCCCCAATCGTGGAATGTATGGTCCCCTCACCCCCCAATCCAGGTATGCATGATCCCCTCACCCCAATCCTGGTATGCATGGTCCCCCCTCATCCCTATCGTAGGATGTATGGTGCCACCTCAATCCCCAATCCTGATTTGCATGGTCCTCTCATCCCCCCAATCCTGATATGCATGCTACCCCTCACCCCCTTATCCTGGTATGCATTGTCCCCTCACCCCCAATACTGGTGTGCATGGTCCCCTCACCCGCCAATCCTGGTATGCATGGTATCCCTCACCCCGCTATCCTGGTATGCTTGGTACCCCTCACTCCCCTATCCTGGCATGCATGGTCCTCTCACCCCCATCCTGGCATGCATGGTCCCCTCCCCCCAATCCTGGTATGCATGGTCCCCTCCCCCCCAATCGAGGAATGCATGGTCCCTCACCCGTCCAATCCTGGTGTGCATGGTCCCCTCAACCCCCAATCCTGGTGTGCATGGTCCCCTCCCCCAATCCTGGTGTGCATTGTCCCCTCACCCCCCAATCTTGGAATTCATGGTCCGATCACCCCCCAATCCAGGTATGCATGATCCCCTCACACCCCAATCCTGGTATGCATGGTCCCCCCTCATCCCTATCGTAGGATGTATGGTGCCACCTCAATCCCCAATCCTGATTTGCATGGTCCTCTCAACCCCCAATCCTGGTATGCATGGTCCCCTCACCCCCTAATCCTGGTATGCATGGTCAGCCTCATCCCTATCGTAGGATGTATGGTACCCCCTCACCCCCCAATCCTGGTATGCATGGTCCCCTCATCCCATATCCTGGTATGCATTGTCCCCTCACCCCCAATACTGGTGTGCATGGTCCCCTCACCCCCCAATCCTGGTATGCATGGTATCCCTCACCCCCTTATCCTGGTATGCATGGTACCCCTAATCCCCCAATCCTGGTATACATGGTCCTCTCACCCCCCTTTCCTGGTATGAATGGTCCCCTCACCCCCCTATCCTAATATGCATGGTTCCCTCACCCCCCTATCCTGGTATGCATGGTCCCCTCACTCCCAATCCTGATATGCATGGTTCCCTTACCCCCTATCTTGGAATGCATGGTCCTCTCACCCCCCAATCCTGATTTGAATGGTCCTCTCACCCCCCAATCCTGGTGTGTATGGTCCCCTCACCCACCCAATCCTGATATGCATGGTTCCCTTACCCCCCTATCCTGGAATGCATGGTCCTCTCAGCCCCCCAATCCTGGTGTGCATGGTCCCCTCACCCCACAATCCTGGTGTGCATGGTCCCCTCAACCCCCAATCCTGGTGTGCATGGGCCCCTCATCCCCCAATCCTGGTGTGCATGAACCCCTCACCCCAATCCTGATATGCATGGTCCCCCCTCATCCCTATCGTAGGATGTATGGTACCCCTCAACACCCAATCCTGGTGTGCATGGTCCCATCACCCCCAATCCTGGTATGCATGGTCCCCTCACCCCCTATCCTGGTATGCATGGTCCCTCACCCCCAATCCTGGTATGCATGGTCCCCTCACCCCCTATCCTGGTATGCATGGTCCCATCACCCCCCAATCCTGGTATGCATGGTCCCCTCACCCCCTATCTTGGTATGCATGGTCCCCTCACCCCCAAATGCTGGTATGCATGGTCCCCTCACCCCCCAATCCTGGTATGCATGATCCCCTCTCCCCCTATCCTGGTATGCATGCTACCCCTCACCCCCCCTAGCAGCGCTGGAGTCCTAGGTTCGAATCCCACCTAGGACAACATCTGCAAGGAGTTTGTATGTTCTCCCCGTGTTTGCGTGGGTTTCCTCCGGGTACTCTGGTTTCCTCCCACACTCCAAAAAACATACTGATAGAGAATCTAGATTGTGAGCCCCATCTGGGACAGCGATGATAATGTGTGCAAACTGTAAAGCGCTGCGGAATATGTTAGCGCTATATAAAAATAAAGATTATTATTATTATTATTAAACTGCACACATACAAAAAAAAAAACCATTTATACTCACCTTTCTTCCCTGTGCTCCAGCGCTGTCCAGTTCTGCCGGAGGAGGAGTGTGGTGCCGGAGTACGCGCATGCCCATACCGCGTTGTCCGGCGCCATATTGCTGAAGACACACTGCAAATGTGTCTTCAGTAAAATGGCGCCGGATAGCGCTAGGCGCGTGCGTGATTCCGACGTGCACTCCTGCTACGGTCTCCGGCGAGAAGCAGCTCCTTCCGGTCAGGTAAGTATGTAGTTATGGCGCCGGAGATCGCGGTATGCACCCAGTGTCTATGCGTACCGCGATCTCCGGCGCCATACACAATATTCACAGCTGGATGCCATCTACTGTCTGGAGCCAGACTGCGCAGGCGCGTCGCGCTTACGCAGTCTATAAAGACTTCAGACAGAGTGACGCTTACAGCGTTATATTATAGATATATCTATTCTATGTGTGTATATGTATTCTTTCTATTCTTTATTAAACCTGTCAGTGTGATTTTACAGTATAGCGCACTGAATTGCCGGCTTTTCTAAAGGACATCGGTGCGTATTTCTCGCAAGTCACACAGTGTGGTCCGTGTGTAATCCGTATTTTTCTCGCCCCCATAGACTTGCATTGGGTATTACGCCCGTAATACACTGATTGTCTCTGCACGAATAATACGGCCGAGAAAAGAATCGGCTGCTGGGAGCTGCCCCATAGATTAACATTGGTCCGAGTGCAATGCGATTTTTCTCAAATAGCACTCGTCCGTATTCCTCTCTAGTGTGATGCCGGCCTTACTGCCCCTCTCACATGTCCTCCTGCCAGGGGAGAAAGAAATGGTAAATGGGTGTAGAATGGGATGTGGCCAGGGGGTAGCCAAAACTTGCCGCGAGGCGCATGATCTGTCCATCTTTCTGTTCTTCAAAAGCTGTGAGGTATGGGTGAGGCTTCATGGGGCAGTAAGCACAGTTGTTTGTTTTTACTACTAACCTAGCTTATAGGAAAAGCTTTTCTGAAAGGGGACAATCCCTTTAAACATCCCATAAATTCTGACAGCTATGTTATAAATGGGCCCTCGAGGTCTCATCACTCAGCGTTACAGCCTTACTTGTGACAGCCATCATCACATTCTCTTACTTCACCACTGACCTTTCAGCAGATTTCCAACCACTCCATGCAAGAATGTAGAATTGCTTTATTTTTTTCCTCATGTAACCCTTTAATGTCTGTGGCAGCATCATCCTGGCTGCAGAAGTCCTGACACACCCAGCTCTGGGTTGCAGCGTGCACGCCCTTCCTTCCATTACAACCTTACAGACTGTGCGGACATCATCTCCTCCCCGCAGAGCAGATCCCAAGTCACACGAGGTAAGGACCGAGCTGAAGGCAGAATCAGGGACCGGGATCTGGTGGCGGACATGATCCCGCTCTTCTCCAGCTCGGAAAAGAGGAATTAGGATACAAACTGTTATTTATTCCTTGTGATGAATCCTAACACTGCAGATAACACCGTGATAATGTAGTAGATGTCACCTGCAGTCCTATGTAACACCACAGATATCACAGAGATAACACTCAACGTACAGATAATGTAGTAGATGTCACCTGCAGTCCTATGTAACACCACAGATATCACAGAGATAACACTCAACGTACAGATAATGTAGTAGATGTCACCTGCAGTCCTATGTAACACCACAGATATCACAGAGATAACACTCAACGTACAGATAATGTAGTAGATGTCACCTGCAGTCCTATGTAACACCACAGATATCACAGAGATAACACTCAAGTACAGATAATGTAGTAGATGTCACCTGCAGTCCTATGTAAACCACAGATATCACAGAGATAACACTCAACGTACAGATAATGTAGTAGATGTCACCTGCAGTCCTATGTAACACCACAGATATCACAGAGATAACACTCAACGTACAGATAATGTAGTGATGTCACCTGCAGTCCTATGTAACACCACAGATATCACAGAGATAACACTCAACGTACAGATAATGTAGTAGATGTCACCTGCAGTCCTATGTAACACCACAGATATCACAGAGATAACACTCAAGTACAGATAATGTAGTAGATGTCACCTGCAGTCCTATGTAACACCACAGATATCACAGAGATAACACTCAGCGTACAGATAATGTAGTAGATGTCACCTGCAGTCCCTATGTAACACCACAGATATCACAGAGATAACACTCAACGTACAGATAATGTAAGATGTCACCTGCAGTCCTATGTAACACCACAGATATCACAGAGATAACACTCAACGTACAGATAATGTAGTAATGTCATCTGCAGTCCTATGTAACACCACAGATATCACAGAGATAACACTCACATACTATGTCCCTGCCCGACACCCAGAATCAGATAACCCAAGTACAGTAATGTAGATGCCCAGTTATTCACCACAGAACACAGAATAACTACAGAGTATAGTCACCTGCATCCATGTAACACACAATTAGAGTACACCAGTGATAGTATTCACGACCACAAATCAGGATAACACTCAACGTACAATAATTAGAGTCACCTGCAGTCCTTAACACCAAGATCAGATACACCACGTAGTATGATAATGCACCTGCATCCTATTAACACAAGATACAAAATACATAAGTACAGATAATGAGTATTCACCAGTCAGTAACCCAAGATATCACAAGATACACTCACGTACAAAATTAGTGATCACCTGCGTCCTATGTACACACAGAATCCAAGTACACTCATACAGATATAGATGTCACCTCAGTCCTATGTAACACCCAGATACACAGAGATAAACTCAGTACAGAAATGTATAATTCACTGCAGTCCTATGTAACCACAGAATCAGAGATAAACTCAACTACAGTAATGTATAATGTCACCTGCAGTCCTATGTAACACCACAGAATCACAGAGATACACTCAGTACAGATAATGTGTGGATGTCACCTGCAGTCCTATGTAACACCACAGATATCACAGAGATAACACTCAACGTACAGATAATGTAGTAGATGTCACCTGCAGTCCTATGTAACACCACAGATATCACAGAGATAACACTCAGTGTACAGATAATGTAGTAGATGTCACCTGCAGTCCTATGTAACACCACAGATATCACAGAGATAACACTCAGCGTACAGATAATGTAGTGATGTCACCTGCAGTCCTATGTAACACCACAGATATCAGAGATAACACTCAACGTACAGATAATGTATAGATGTCACCTGCAGTCCTATGTAACACCACAATATCACAGAGATAACACTCAACGTACAGATAATGTATAGATGTCACCTGCAGTCCTATGTAACACCACAGATATCACAGAGATAACACTCAACGTACAGATAATGTAGTGGATGTCACCTGCAGTCCCATGTAACACCACAGATATCAGAGATAACACTCAAGTACAGGTAATGTAGTAGATGTCACCTGCAGTCCTATGTAACACCACAGATATCACAGAGATAACACTCAATGTACAGATAATGTAGTAGATGCACCTGCAGTCCTATGTAACACCACAGATATCACAGAGATAACACTCAACTACAGATAATGTAGTAGAAGTCACCTGCAGTCCTATGTAACACCACAGATATCACAGAGATAACACTCAACGTACAGATAATGTAGTAATGTCACCTGCAGTCCTATGTAACACCACAGATTCACAGAGATAACACTCAACGTACAGATAATGTAGTAGATGTCACCTGCAGTCCTATGTAACACCACAGATATCACAGAGATACACTCAACGTACAGATAATGTAGTAGATGTCACCTGCAGTCCTATGTAACACCACAGATATCACAGAGATAACACTCAACGTACAGATAATGTAGTAGATGTCACCTGCAGTCCTATGTAACACCACAGATATCACAGAGATAACACTCAGGTACAGATAATGTAGTAGATGTCCACCTGCAGTCCTATGTAAACACAGATATCACAGAGATAACACTCAACGTACAGATAATGTAGTAGATGTCACCTGCAGTCCTATGTAACACCACAGATATCACAGAGATAACACTCAGTTACAGATAATGTAGTAGATGTCACCTGCAGTCCTATGTAGACCACAGATATCACAGAGATAACACTCAACGTACAGATAATGTAGTAGATGTCACCTGCAGTCCTATGTAACACCACAGAATCACAGAGATAACACTCAACGTACAGATAATGTAGTAGATGTCACCTGCAGTCCTATGTAAACCACAGATATCACAGAGATAACACTCAAGTACAGATAATGTAGTAGATGCCACCTGCAGTCCTATGTAACACCACAGATACACAGAGATAACACTCAGATACAGATAATGTAGTAGATGTCACCTGCAGTCCTATGTAACAC
Organism: Oophaga sylvatica; assembly: GCA_033576555.1. Taxonomy (NCBI): domain Eukaryota; kingdom Metazoa; phylum Chordata; class Amphibia; order Anura; family Dendrobatidae; genus Oophaga; species Oophaga sylvatica. The sequence goes on along the minus strand of JARQOD010003902.1, from coordinate 41,360 downwards.
ACACAGATATCACAGAATTACACTCAACGTACAGATAATGTAGTAGATGTCACCTGCAGTCCTATGTAACACCACAGATATCACAGAGATAACACTCAACGTACAGATAATGTAGTAGATGTCACCTGCAGTCCTATGTAACACCACAGATATCACAGAGATAACACTCAGTGTACAGATAATGTAGTAGATGTCACCTGCAGTCCTATGTTAGACCACAGATATCACAGAGATAACACTCAACGTACAGATAATGTAGTAGATGTCACCTGCAGTCCTATGTAACACCACAGATATCACAGAGATAACACTCAGTGTACAGATAATGTAGTAGATGTCACCTGCAGTCCTATGTTAGACCACAGATATCACAGAGATAACACTCAACGTACAGATAATGTAGTAGATGTCACCTGCAGTCCTATGTAACATCACAGATATCACAGAGATTACACTCAACGTACAGATAATGTAGTAGATGTCACCTGCAGTCCTATGTAACACCACAGATATCACAGAGATAACACTCAGAGTACAGATAATGTAGTAGATGCCACCTGCAGTCCTATATAAAATGAAAGATCACACAGTGATAACGCTCAGAGTACAGATGATGTAGTAGATGTCACCTGCAGTCCTATGTAACAACACAGATATCATAGAGATAATACTCAGCGTACAGATGATGTAGTAGATGTCACCTGCAGTCCTATGTAACACCACAGATATCACAGATATAACACTCAACGTACAGATAATGTAGTAGATGTCACCTGCAGTCCTACGTAACAACACAGATATCACAGAGATTACACTCAGCGTACAGATAATGTAGTAGATGTCACCTGCAGTCCTGTGTAACACCACAGATATCACAGAGATAACACTCAGCGTACAGATAATGTAGATGTCACCTGCAGTCCCATGTAACAACACAGATATCACAGAGATAACACTCAGCGTACAGATAATGTAGTAGATGTCACCTGCAGTCCCATGTAACACCACAGATATCACAGAGATAATACTCAACGTACAGATAATGTAGATGTCACCTGCAGTCCTATGTAACAACACAGATATCACAGAGATAACACTCAGCGTACAGATAATGTAGTAGATGTCACCAGCAGTCCTATGTAACACCACAGATATCACAGAGATAATACTCAGCGTACAGATAATGTAGTAGATGTCACCTGCAGTCCTATGTAACACCACAGATATCACAGAGATAACACTCAACGTACAGATAATGCAGTAGATGTCACCTGCAGTCCTATGTAACACCACAGATATCACAGAGATTACACTCAACATACAGATAATGTAGTAGATGTCACCTGCAGCCCTATGTAACACCACAGATATCACAGAGATAACACCTCAACGTACAGATAATGTAGTAGATGTCACCTGCAGTCCTACGTAACAACACAGATGTCACAGAGATAACACTCAACGTACAGATAATGTAGTAGATGTCACCTGCAGTCCTATGTAACACCACAAATGTCACAGAGATAACACTCAACGTACAGATAATGTAGATGTCACCTGCAGTCCTATGTTAGACCACAGATATCACAGAGATAACACTCAACGTACAGATAATGTAGTAGATGTCACCTGCAGTCCTACGTAACAACACAGATATCACAGAGATTACACTCAGCGTACAGATAATGTAGTAGATGTCACCTGCAGTCCTGTGTAACACCACAGATATCACAGATATAACACTCAACGTACAGATAATGTAGTACAGTCATGGCCAAAAGTTTTGAGAATGACACAAATATTAATTTTTACAAAGTCTACTGCTTCACTTTTTCTAATGGCAATTTGCATATACTCCAGAATGTTATAAAGAGTGATCAGCTTAACAGCAATTACTTGCAAAGTCAATATTTGGCTAGAAAATGAACTTTATCCCCCAAAACACATTTCAACATCATTGCAGCCCTGCCTTAAAAGGACCAGCTAACCTCTTTTCAGTGATTGCTCCATTAACACAGGTGTGGGTGTTGATGAGGACATGGCTGGAGATCAATCTGTCATGATTAAGTAAGAATGACACCACTGGACACTTTAAAAGGAGGCTGGTGCTTGGCATCATTGTTTCTCTTCTGTTAACCATGGTTATCTCTAAAGAAACACGTGCAGTCATCATTGCAATGCAAAAAAATGGCCTAACAGGAAAGAGTATCGCAGCTAGAAAGATTGCACCTCAGTCAACAATCTATCGCATCATCAAGAACTTCAAGGAGAGAGGTTCCATTGTTGCCAAAAAGGCTCCAGGGCGCCCAAGAAAGACCAGCAAGCGCCAGGACCGTCTCGTAAAAGTGTTTCAGCTGCGGGATCGGGCTACCAGCAGTGCAGAGCTTGCTCAGGAATGGCAGCAGGCAGGTGTGAGTGCATCTGCACGCACTGTGAGGCGGAGACTCTTGGAGCAAGGCCTGGTCTCAAGGAGGGCAGCAAAGAAGCCACTTCACTCCAGAAAAAAACATCATGGACAGACTGATATTCTGCAAAAGGTACAGGCAGTGGACTGCTGAGCACTGGGGTAAAGTTATTTTCTCTGATGAATCCCCTTTTCGATTGTTTGGGACATCAGGAAAACGCCTCATTCGGAGAAGACAAGGTGAGCGCTACCACCAGTCTTGTCTCATGCCAACTGTTAAGCATCCTGAAACCATTCATGTGTGGGGTTGCTTCTCAGCCAAGGGAATCGGCTCTCTCACAGTCTTGCCTAAAAACACAGCCATGAATAAAGAATGGTACCAGAATGTCCTCCAAGAGCAACTTCTCCCAACCCTCCAAGAGCAGTTTGGCGATCAACAATGCCTTTTCCAGCATGATGGAGCACCTTGCCATAAAGCAAAGGTGATAACTAAATGGCTCAGGGAACAAAACATAGAGATTTTGGGTCCATGGCCTGGAAACTCCCCAGATCTTAATCCCATTGAGAACTTGTGGTCAATCATCAAGAGATGGGTGGACAAACAAAAACCTAAAAATTCTGACAAAATGAAAGCATTGATTGTGCAAGAATGGACTGCTATCAGTCAGGATTTGGTCCAGAAGTTGATTGAGAGCATGCCAGGGAGAATTGCAGAGGTCCTGAAGAAGAAGGGTCAACACTGCAAATATTGACTTGCTGCATTAACTCATTCTAACTGTCAATATAAGCTTTTGTTACTCATATGTTTGCAATAATATTTCTGTCTGTGATAAAAACATCTGTCAAACACACATAAAAACCAGAGGGCAGCAGATCATGTGAAAATATAATATTTGTGTCATTCTCAAAACTTTTGGCCATGACTGTAGATGCCACCTGCAGTCCTATGTAAAATGAAAGATCACACAGTGATAACGCTCAGAGTACAGATGATGTAGTAGATGTCACCTGCAGTCCTATGTAACAACACAGATATCACAGAGAGAACACTCAACGTACAGATAATGTAGTAGATGTCACCTGCAGTCCTATGTAACACCACAGATGTCACAGAGATTATACTCAATGTACAGATAGTGTAGATGTCACCTGCAGTCCTATGTAACACCACAGATATCAGAGAGATAACACTCCGCGTACAGATGATGTAGTAGATGTCACCTGCAGTCCTATGTAACGACACAAATATCAGAGATAACACTCAGCGTACAGATAATGTAGTAGATGTCACCTGCAGTCCTATGTAAAATGAATGATCACACAGTGATAATGCTCAGAGTACAGATGATGTAGTAGATGTTACCTGCAGTCCTATGTAACAACACAGATATCACAGAGATAACACTCAACGTACAGATAATGTAGTAGATGCCACCTGCAGTCCTATGTAAAATGAAAGATCACACAGTGATAACGCTCAGAGTACAGATGATGTAGTAGATGCCACCTGCAGTCCTATGTAACACCACAGATATCACAGAGAGAACACTCAACGTACAGATAATGTAGTAGATGTCACCTGCAGTCCTATGTAACACCACAGATGTCACAGAGATTATACTCAATGTACAGATAGTGTAGATGTCACCTGCAGTCCTATGTAATACCACAGATATCACAGAGATAACACTCCGCGTACAGATGATGTAGTAGATGTCACCTGCAGTCCTATGTAACACCACAGATATCACAGAGATAACACTCTGCGCACAGATGATGTAGATGTCACCTGCAGTCCTATGTAAGGACACAAATATCAGAGATAACACTCAGCGTACAGATAATGTAGTAGATGTCACCTGCAGTCCTATGTAAAATGAATGATCACACAGTGATAATGCTCAGAGTACAGATGATGTAACGCTAAGACACCCCCTGACGAAGGAACAATTCTGAACCACGCATTGGGGCGCCTAGCACACCATCATTCCTTGACCCCTTATAATAAGGTAATTAATTTGGTCTGCTCTTGTTTGTATGATTTGACTGCTTTAGGGCGGCAACCTCGGCGATTATATTTTTTTGATAGGGGCACTCAAATGACGTTCCTCTATCCCCTGTGATTTATATATCACAGAGGGGGATATATATAATTTTCCCCCTTTTGTTCTCTATCGCAATTTTGCACATATATAATAATTTTTTGCACCTTATTTAAGTACCGTACTTTTGCACAAGGGCTGTGCAATATAAACCATAGGTGGGGGTTTTTCTTGATTATAACTGGTCCCCCTTTTTGTACATTTTTGTACATTTTTGCACATATTGCAGGTGGGGAATTTTCTTTTTGTTCCCTGGTGCAATTTTGCACTTTATTTTTACAAGTTCCTGTCATTGCAGGTGGGGATTTCTTTTTTCACAGTTGGGAGCTTCTTTGCACTAAATTCACATGTGTTTAAGATTTTGTTGACAATTGCACTTATTTTTGCACTGGTAATTTTACCAAACATTTATTATTATTGAGTATTTTGTACTAATTGTTTGTCTGTTTTTCCTTGTTTCTTTTCTTGCACGGTGTCTATTTATTTGTTGGTTGCTCCCTACTGTTTAATTTTCTCCATCAGAGTTGTACAATATCATTGAGCAGTATATTATATATATAAATATATATATATGATGGGTCATTTATGACATTTTTGGTGTGTTTTATGTACTGTGTTAATAAACCATGAATTACTAATAAAGGTTTTTTATAATAATTTTTTCCCCGCCCTCTTTCATATAATTTTTATATTAATAATTTTTTCATGGTCTATGGTTATAACAATTCTTTTAACTAATTACCGAATGGTCTGCCATTCATTTTTACGCAGAGGAATATATAAAATAATTTTATTGGATTCTTTTAATATTTTAAGGTAATATTTTATATATTTTCTACGAGTACAGATAATGTAGTAGATGTCACCTGCAGTCCTATGTAACACCACAGATATCACAGAGATAACACTCAGAGTACAGATAATGTAGTAGATGCCACCTGCAGTCCTATGTAACATGAAAGATCACACAGTGATAACGTACCGCGTACAGGTGATGTAGTAGATGCCACCTGCAGTCCTATGTAACACCATAGAGAACATCGTGGTAACGCTAAGATTACAGATGATGTATTACATGTTACCTGCAGTCCTATGTAACATGAATGATCACACAGTGATAACGTACCACGTACAGATGATGTAGTAGATGCCACCTGCAGTCCTATGTAACACCATAGAGAACATCGTGGTAACGCTAAGATTACAGATGATGTATTAGATGTTACCTGCAGTCCTATGTAACATGAATGATCACACAGTGATCAGTTTCATCAGTTTTTCTTCTCAGATGCAAAGCAAAAAAAACTTCCCCCTTCTCCTGTGCAGGTGAAGGATGGGCCGCACTCAGATGGCCTCCAAGCGCTGATCTGTTTTCCCACATTTCTGCACAGCCAATCTGACACCCAGATCTCCTCCCTCCGTCCGCTGTGTCCGTCTCTCCTCCCCCCAGCAGTGAGGGAGCTGCCGCTGCTGAAGGCGAGTGTGCGCGGTTCAGGCTGCTGCCTCCCCTCTTCAGGCCTGTTTTAGTCACGTGTTCCCGGCTGCTCGTCAGCTCCTCAGTGGCAAACTTTCCCGGGACTGCGGCTGTACGGAGCCAGGTAAAGAGGGCGGGAGGGAGGGAGCGGCGCTGTGTATCCCGGGGTGTGTATGGCTGCAGTGATGTCCCACTCACTGTAGGACACGGTGACAAGTGCAGGAGACGAGCTCAGCCCCCACTGTCACTCAGTAACCGGAGAGGAGATGCTGAATATTTCACGAGGTGTGGGGAAGCCTGTGGAAACTTTCCACCCACAGCCTTCGCTGAGGAGATGGGTGCTGCCGCCAGACATGGAGGCTTCTCCGGGGTCTGGATGTGGCATTTATATTCCCGACTTCACAGCATGTTGTACCCACATTTTCACCACCCCCGGGTTAGCCCCCCCTTAGTGAGAATTTGGGTAAAAAATGATTACATTCGTTAGATCTTTGTTAGATCCGGTTTGATCAACCAAAACTAACGTTAGATCACCCTACAAAATGAGATATTTACGATCTTTTCCAGGGGGGCTAACCCCTAGCTAGCCCCCCCAACTTTGAAATTTGCCGTTTTTTTGGATGGATTCTGATAGATATTCGTTAGATTCGGTTTGATCAGCAAAAATTAACGTTAGATCTCCATTCGTTCACGAGATATTGGGGGTGTCAGGTGGGGGGTTAGGTACAGGTTAGCCCCCCTAATTTGAAATTTGCCGTTTTTTGGATGGATTCTGACAGATATTCGTTAGATCCGGTTTGATCAGCAAAAATTAACGTTAGATCTTCTTTCGTTCCCGAGATATTGGGGGTGTCAGGTGGGGGGTTAGGTACAGGTTAGCCCCCCCTAATTTGAAATTTGCCGTTTTTTGGATGGATTCTGATAGATATTCGTTAGATCCGGTTTGATCAGCAAAAATTAACGTTAGATCTCCTTTCGTTCCCGAGATATTGGGGGTGTCAGGTGGGGGTTACGTACAGGTTAGCCCCCCCAACTTTGAAATTTGCCGTTTTTGGATGGATTCTGATAGATATTCGTTAGATCCGGTTTGATCAGCAAAAATTAACGTTAGATCTCCTTTCGTTCCCGAGATATTGGGGGTGTCAGGTGGGGGTTACGTACAGGTTAGCCCCCCCAACTTTGAAATTTGCCGTTTTTTGGATGGATTCTGATAGATATTCGTTAGATCCGGTTTGATCAGCAAAAATTAACGTTAGATCTCCTTTCGTTCCCGAGATATTGGGGTGTCAGGTGGGGGTTAGGTACAGGTTAGCCCCCCCCAACTTTGAAATTTGCCGTTTTTTGGATGGATTCTGATAGATATCCGTTAGATCCGGTTTGATCAGCAAAAATTAACGTTAGATCTCCTTTCGTTCCCGAGATATTGGGGGTGTCAGGTGGGGGGTTAGGTACAGGTTAGCCCCCCCTAATTTGAAATTTGCCATTTTTTGGATGGATTCTGATAGATATTCGTTAGATCCGGTTTGATCAGCAAAAATTAACGTTAGATCTTCTTTCGTTCCCGAGATATTGGGGGTGTCAGGTGGGGGTTAGGTACAGGTTAGCCCCCCCAACTTTGAAATTTGCCGTTTTTTGGATGGATTATGATAGATATTCGTTAGATCCGGTTTGATCAGCAAAACTTAACGTTAGATCTCCTTTCGTTCCCGAGATATTGGGGGTGTCAGGTGGGGGTTAGGTACAGGTTAGCCCCCCCAACTTTGAAATTTGCCATTTTTTGGATGGATTCTGATAGATATTCGTTAGATCCGGTTTGATCAGCAAAAATTAACGTTAGATCTCCTTTCGTTCCCGAGATATTGGGGGGGGTTAGGTACAGTTTAGCCCCCCCAACTTTGAAATTTGCCGTTTTTTGGATGGATTCTGATAGATATTCGTTAGATCCGGTTTGATCAGCAAAAATTAACGTTAGATCTCCATTCGTTCACGAGATATTGGGAGTGTCAAGTGGGGGTTAGGTACAGGTTAGCCCCCCTAATTTGAAATTTGCCGTTTTTTGGATGGATTCTGACAGATATTCGTTAGATCCGGTTTGATCAGCAAAAATTAACGTTAGATCTTCTTTCGTTCCCGAGATATTGGGGGTGTCAGGTGGGGGTTAGGTACAGGTTAGCCCCCCTAATTTGAAATTTGCCGTTTTTTGGATGGATTCTGATAGATATTCGTTAGATCCGGTTTGATCAGCAAAAATTAACGTTAGATCTCCTTTCGTTCCCGAGATATTGGGGGTGTCAGGTGGGGGTTAGGTACAGGTTAGCCCCCCCAACTTTGAAATTTGCCGTTTTTTGGATGGATTCTGATAGATATTCGTTAGATCCGGTTTGATCAGCAAAAATTAACGTTAGATCTCCTTTCGTTCCCAAGATATTGGGGGTGTCAGGTGGGGGTTAGGTACAGGTTAGCCCCCCCAACTTTGAAATTTGCCGTTTTTTGGATGGATTCTGATAGATATTCGTTAGATCCGGTTTGATCAGCAAAAATTAACGTTAGATCTCCTTTCGTTCCCGAGATATTGGGGGTGTCAGGTGGGGGTTAGGTACAGGTTAGCCCCCCCTAATTTGAAATTTGCCATTTTTTGGATGGATTCTGATAGATATTCGTTAGATCCGGTTTGATCAGCAAAAATTAACGTTAGATCTTCTTTCGTTCCCGAGATATTGGGGTGTCAGGTGGGGGTTAGGTACAGGTTAGCCCCCCCAACTTTGAAATTTGCCGTTTTTTGGATGGATTATGATAGATATTCGTTAGATCCGGTTTGATCAGCAAAACTTAACGTTAGATCTCCTTTCGTTCCCGAGATATTGGGGGTGTCAGGTGGGGGTTAGGTACAGGTTAGCCCCCCCAACTTTGAAATTTGCCATTTTTTGGATGGATTCTGATAGATATTCGTTAGATCCGGTTTGATCAGCAAAAATTAACGTTAGATCTCCTTTCGTTCCCGAGATATTGGGGGGGGTTAGGTACAGGTTAGCCCCCCCAACTTTGAAATTTGCCGTTTTTTGGATGGATTCTGATAGATATTCGTTAGATCCGGTTTGATCAGCAAAAATTAACGTTAGATCTCCATTCGTTCACGAGATATTGGGAGTGTCAAGTGGGGGGTTAGGTACAGGTTAGCCCCCCTAATTTGAAATTTGCCGTTTTTTGGATGGATTCTGATAGATATTCGTTAGATCCGGTTTGATCAGCAAAAATTAACGTTAGATCTCCTTTCGTTCCCGAGATATTGGGGGTGTCAGTGGGGGTTAGGTACAGGTTAGCCCCCCCAACTTTGAAATTTGCCGATTTTTTTGGATGGATTCTGATAGATATTCGTTAGATCCGGTTTGATCAGCAAAAATTAACGTTAGATCTTCTTTCGTTCCCGAGATATTGGGGGTGTCAGGTGGGGGTTAGGTACAGGTTAGCCCCCCAACTTTGAAATTTGCCGTTTTTTGGATGGATTCTGATAGATATTCGTTAGATCCGGTTTGATCAGCAAAAATTAACGTTAGATCTCCTTTCGTTCCCGAGATATTGGGGTAGGGGGTTAGGTACAGGTTAGCCCCCCTAATTTGAAATTTGCCATTTTTTGGATGGATTCTGATAGATATTCGTTAGATCCGGTTTGATCAGCAAAAATTAACGTTAGATCTCTTTCGTTCCCGAGATATTGGGGTGTCAGTGGGGGTTAGGTACAGGTTAGCCCCCCAACTTGAAATTTGCCGTTTTTTTGGATGGATTCTGATAGATATTCGTTAGATCGGTTGATCAGCAAAATTAACGTTAGATCTCCTTCGTTCCGAGATATTGGGGTGTGGGGGTTAGGTACAGTTAGCCCCCAATTTGAATTTGCCTTTTTGGATGGATTCTGATAGATATCGTTAGATCCGGTTTGATAGCAAAAATACGTTAGATCTCCTTTCGTTCCCGAGATTTGGGGGGAGGTGGGGTAGGTACAGGTTAGCCCCCCCAATTTGAATTTGCGTTTTTGGATGGATCTGATAGATATTCGTTAGATCCGGTTGATCAGCAAAAATTAACGTTAGATCTCCTTTCGTTCCGAGATATTGGGTGCAGTGGGGGTTAGGTACGGTAGCCCCAATTGAATTTGCCGTTTTTGGATGGATTGATAGATATTCGTTAGATCCGTTTGATCACAAATACGTTAGATCTCTTTCGTTCCCGAGATATTGGTTCAGTGGGGTTAGGTACAGGTTACCCCCCCAATTTGAATTGCCTTTTTGGATGGATTCTGATAGATATTCGTTAGATCCGGTTGATCAGCAAAAATTAACGTTAGATCTTCTTTCGTTCCCGAGAATTGGGGGTCAGGTGGGGTTAGGTACAGGTTAGCCCCCAACTTTGAAATTTGCCGTTTTTGGATGGATTTGATAGATATTCGTTAGATCGTTTGATCAGCAAAATTACGTTAGATTCCTTTCGTTCCGAGATATTGGGGGTGTCGGTGGGGTTAGGTACAGGTAGCCCCCCAACTTTGAAATTTGCCTTTTTTGGATGGATTTGATAGATATTCGTTAGATCCGTTTGATCAGCAAAATTACGTTAGATCTCCTTTCGTTCCCGAGATATTGGGGGGGGTTAGGTACAGGTTAGCCCCCCAACTTTGAAATTTGCCGTTTTTTGGATGGATTCTGATAGATATTCGTTAGATCCGGTTTGATCAGCAAAAATTAACGTTAGATCTCCTTTCGTTCCCAAGATATTGGGGGTGTCAGGTGGGGGTTAGGTACAGGTTAGCCCCCCAACTTTGAAATTTGCCGTTTTTTGGATGGATTCTGATAGATATTCGTTAGATCCGGTTTGATCAGCAAAAATTAACGTTAGATCTCCTTTCGTTCCCGAGATATTGGGGGTGTCAGGTGGGGGTTAGGTACAGGTTAGCCCCCCCTAATTTGAAATTTGCCATTTTTTGGATGGATTCTGATAGATATTCGTTAGATCCGGTTTGATCAGCAAAAATTAACGTTAGATCTCCTTTCGTTCCCGAGATATTGGGGGTGTCAGGTGGGGGTTAGGTACAGGTTAGCCCCCCAACTTTGAAATTTGCCGTTTTTTGGATGGATTCTGATAGATATTCGTTAGATCCGGTTTGATCAGCAAAACTTAATGTTAGATCTCCTTTCGTTCCCGAGATATTGGGGGTGTCAGGTGGGGGTTAGGTACAGGTTAGCCCCCCCAACTTTGAAATTTGCCGTTTTTTGGATGAATTCTGATAGATATTCGTTAGATCCGGTTTGATCAGCAAAAATTAACGTTAGATCTCCTTTCGTTCCCGAGATATTGGGGGGGTTAGGTACAGGTTAGCCCCCCAACTTTGAAATTTGTCGTTTTTTGGATGGATTCTGATAGATATTCGTTAGATCCGGTTTGATCAGCAAAAATTAACGTTAGATCTCCTTTCGTTCCCGAGATATTGGGGGTGTCAGGTGGGGTTAGGTACAGGTTAGCCCCCCCAACTTTGAAATTTGCCGTTTTTTGGATGGATTCTGATAGATATTCGTTAGATCCGGTTTGATCAGCAAAAATTAACGTTAGATCTCCTTTCGTTCCCAAGATATTGGGGGTGTCAGGTGGGGGTTAGGTACAGGTTAGCCCCCCCAACTTTGAAATTTGCCGTTTTTTGGATGGATTCTGATAGATATTCGTTAGATCCGGTTTGATCAGCAAAAATTAACGTTAGATCTCCTTTCGTTCCCGAGATATTGGGGGTGTCAGGTGGGGGGTTAGGTACAGGTTAGCCCCCCCTAATTTGAAATTTGCCATTTTTTGGATGGATTCTGATAGATATTCGTTAGATCCGGTTTGATCAGCAAAAATTAACGTTAGATCTCCTTTCGTTCCCGAGATATTGGGGGTGTCAGGTGGGGGTTAGGTACAGGTTAGCCCCCCCAACTTTGAAATTTGCCGTTTTTTGGATGGATTCTGATAGATATTCGTTAGATCCGGTTTGATCAGCAAAACTTAACGTTAGATCTCCTTTCGTTCCCGAGATATTGGGGGTGTCAGGTGGGGGTTAGGTACAGGTTAGCCCCCCCAACTTTGAAATTTGCCATTTTTTGGATGAATTCTGATAGATATTCGTTAGATCCGGTTTGATCAGCAAAAATTAACGTTAGATCTCCTTTCGTTCCCGAGATATTGGGGGGTTAGTGTCACGCGGTCTTATGATATGTGTACGATGTCAGTAAACTATTCTTAAAAGAACAACACTCTATACAACATATAGATTAGCAACATAAGCATGTAAATATAGAATAGATTTACCTGACACGATATCCGTTGAACTCAGGGTTAATCTTGAGGACTTGATACACTGTCACAGGAAAGAGGAGGACCGGGGGTCTAACCTGACCCTAAACTGGGGTCCTAACTAATCCCTCACCTTGGAGGTACTGATAATGGTTCAGAGGTCCAAGTCTCCAGCCTAACCCTGTCTCCTATCAGTCCCTGAACCCTGTAATCAGTCCTAAGAAGGATACTGATTACCACCAAAGGAATATGGGCTGATCTCTGCTAAATACACAGATTAGACATATTAGACAGACTGGAGAAAACACAGACTTGCATACACACTCAAACACAGAAGGAACATAAATGATCTGGGATATTAAACTCTAAGCAAGGTGAGCTTAAAACAACTAAGGAGCTCTTTAACTTAAGTCTATACAGATACAATCCTATCTGTGGTCTGCATGAAGAATTTCACTGGCAACTCCCAACACAGACAACCAGAGATTTAAAGGAAACCAATCAACAAATAATTAATTGCAGCTGGGAGAAACTGCACCCAGTCCCAGAACTGAGCACAGACAGAATTAACTCCCTAACTGCCAAACACAAAGAAACAGCAACTCAGCTGTGAGAAGTCAGAATGTGCAACCGCGACGATCTTCGTGGCAATGCACACATGACAGTACCCCCCCTTCTACGAGGGGCCTCCGGACCCTCAGGGCCAGGTTTGCCCGGGTGAGTTCTGTGGAAGGTCCGCACCAAACGATCTGCGTTAATGTCAGACGCAGGAACCCACGTCCTCTCCTCTGGACCATACCCCTTCCAATGCACCAAGTACTGAAGGGACCGGCGATTCAGACGTGAGTCAATGATCTTTGACACTTGAAACTCCAAGTTACCATTGACCACCACTGGAGGAGGAGGTAGAGGTGATGGTATGACTGGTGCCACGTACCTCTTAAGTAATGACTTGTGGAACACATTGTGGATTTTAAACGTAGGAGGGAGGTCCAGACGAAATGCCACAGGATTAATTATGGAACTGATCCTGTACGGCCCGATGAATCTGGGGCCCAGCTTCCAGGAGGGAACTTTAAGTTTTATATTCCTGGTAGACAACCATACCAGATCGTTCACATTAAGATCTGGACCAGAAACTCTCCTCCTATCAGCCATACGTTTATAACGGTTCCCCATAGCACTCAGATTATTCAATACACCTCTCCACACTGAAGCAAGTGACGACGAGAAACGCTCCTCCTCAGGAACCCCAGAAGGGACCCCCCCATTGAATGTACAAAACTGGGGATGAAAACCATATGCCCCAAAAAACGGGGACTTACCAGTGGACTCGCTCCGCCTGTTGTTAAGAGCGAACTCTGCCAGAGGCAAGAAAGAAGACCAGTCCTCCTGGTTCTCTGAGACAAAACACCGAAGATAAGTCTCTAGGCTTTGATTCAGACGCTCTGTCTGACCATTGGTCTGCGGATGAAAAGCCGAGGAAAATGACAATTGCATCCCCCGACGTAAACAAAATGCCCTCCAAAACTTGGACACAAACTGAGACCCCCTATCTGACACCACATCAGAAGGCAACCCATGAAGTCTCACAATCTCCCCAATGAACACCTGCGCCAGAGTTTTAGCATTAGGGAGGGCAGGAAGAGCAATGAAATGTGCCATCTTACTGAACCTGTCAACAACCACCAGTATGACAGTCTTCCCTGACGACTGAGGAAGGTCCGTGATGAAGTCCATAGACAAATGAGTCCATGGACGCTCCGGAAGTTTCAAGGGTAAGAGGGTCCCAGACGGACGGGTATGAGGGGTCTTAGAGCGAGCACAAACCCCACAGGACGCGACAAAAGTTAAAACATCTTTATTAACGTTAGGCCACCAAAACCGGCGAGAAAGGAGATCTAAAGTAGCCTTACTCCCTGGATGTCCTGCTAAAGCAGAATTATGATGTGCCTCAATAACCTTTTGTCTCAACTGATTTGGGACAAACAGTCTCCCTGGAGGTCCTGCAGGGGCGTCCCCCTGAGCCTCCAACACCTCCTCCTCAAGCTCAGAACACACAGCCGACACTACCACCCCCTCCTGAAGGATAGGAATCGGGTCATCCATTTTCCCGGCCCCTGGGAAACTGCGAGACAAGGCATCCGCCTTAACATTCTTAGATCCAGGGCGATAAGTGACAACAAAATTAAACCTGGTAAAAAACAACGACCATCGAGCTTGTCTGGAATTCAGACGCTTAGCAGATTCCAAATACAGCAGGTTCTTGTGATCAGTAATGACGGTGACCGGGTGGACTGCCCCCTCCAAAAAGTGACGCCATTCTTCAAAAGCCAACTTAATGGCCAAAAGTTCCCTATTGCCGATATCATAATTCCTTTCGGCGGACGACAATTTTTTAGAAAAGAAAGCGCACGGATGCCATTTACCAGGGGACGGACCCTGGGACAATATTGCACCCACCCCTACGTCAGACGCGTCCACCTCCACAACGAACGGCTGTGATGCATCTGGTTGGATGAGAACGGGTGCCGAAGCAAAACATTTTTTCAAAGAGGAAAAAGCTTGGCAAGCTTTGTCCGACCATTTAGAAAAATCCGTCCCTTTTCTTGTCATGTCAGTGAGAGGTTTGACAACAGATGAGAAATTACAAATAAATTTCCGGTAGTAGTTAGCAAACCCCAGAAAACGCTGCAGAGCCTTAAGATCCTCTGGCTGATCCCATTCAAGCACTGCTCTCACCTTTTCAGGGTCCATACGGAAACCGGAGGCTGACACCAAGAAACCCAAAAACTGAAGTTCCTGTACGGCGAATACACACTTTTCCAGTTTGGCGTATAGTTTATTGTCTCGCAAGATCTGCAACACCTGTCTCACATGCTCCTGGTGAGACACAAGATCTGGTGAGTAAATTAAAATGTCATCCAAATATACGACCACAAACAGCCCCACCAGATGACGAAAAATGTCATTAACAAAATGTTGGAACACTGCTGGTGCAGTAGTCAGACCAAAAGGCATGACAAGGTTCTCATAATGTCCCTCCGGCGTGTTAAACGCCGTTTTCCACTCATCCCCCTCTTTTATCCTAATCAGATTATACGCCCCCCTGAGATCCAATTTAGAGAACCATTTGGCGCCAACAATTTGATTGAAGAGATCAGGAATCAGAGGGAGTGGATACGGATCTCGAACAGTAATCCGATTAAGTTCGCGGAAATCCAAGCAAGGGCGTAGGCCTCCATCTTTTTTCTTCACAAAGAAGAACCCCGCGGCCACTGGGGAAGATGAAGGTCTAATATGCCCTTTGGCCAGTGAAAATGTCACGCGGTCTTATGATATGTGTACGATGTCAGTAAACTATTCTTAAAAGAACAACACTCTATACAACATATAGATTAGCAACATAAGCATGTAAATATAGAATAGATTTACCTGACACGATATCCGTTGAACTCAGGGTTAATCTTGAGGACTTGATACACTGTCACAGGAAAGAGGAGGACCGGGGGTCTAACCTGACCCTAAACTGGGGTCCTAACTAATCCCTCACCTTGGAGGTACTGATAATGGTTCAGAGGTCCAAGTCTCCAGCCTAACCCTGTCTCCTATCAGTCCCTGAACCCTGTAATCAGTCCTAAGAAGGATACTGATTACCACCAAAGGAATATGGGCTGATCTCTGCTAAATACACAGATTAGACATATTAGACAGACTGGAGAAAACACAGACTTGCATACACACTCAAACACAGAAGGAACATAAATGATCTGGGATATTAAACTCTAAGCAAGGTGAGCTTAAAACAACTAAGGAGCTCTTTAACTTAAGTCTATACAGATACAATCCTATCTGTGGTCTGCATGAAGAATTTCACTGGCAACTCCCAACACAGACAACCAGAGATTTAAAGGAAACCAATCAACAAATAATTAATTGCAGCTGGGAGAAACTGCACCCAGTCCCAGAACTGAGCACAGACAGAATTAACTCCCTAACTGCCAAACACAAAGAAACAGCAACTCAGCTGTGAGAAGTCAGAATGTGCAACCGCGACGATCTTCGTGGCAATGCACACATGACAGTTAGGTACAGGTTAGCCCCCCCAACTTTGAAATTTGCCGTTTTTTTGGATGGATTCTGATAGATATTCGTTAGATCCGGTTTGATCAGCAAAAATTAACGTTAGATCTCCATTCGTTCACGAGATATTGGGGGTGTCAAGTGGGGGTTAGGTACAGGTTAGCCCCCCTAATTTGAAATTTGCCGTTTTTTGGATGGATTCTGACAGATATTCGTTAGATCCGGTTTGATCAGCAAAAATTAACGTTAGATCTTCTTTCGTTCCCGAGATATTGGGGGTGTCAGGTGGGGGTTAGGTACAGGTTAGCCCCCCTAATTTGAAATTTGCCGTTTTTTGGATGGATTCTGACAGATATTCATTAGATCCGGTTTGATCAGCAAAAATTAACGTTAGATCTCCTTTCGTTCCCGAGATATTGGGGGTGTCAGGTGGGGGGTTAGGTACAGGTTAGCCCCCCCTAATTTGAAATTTGCCGTTTTTTGGATGGATTCTGATAGATATTCGTTAGATCCGGATTGATCAGCAAAAATTAACGTTAGATCTCCTTTCGTTCCCGAGATATTGGGGGTGTCAGGTGGGGGGTTAGGTACAGGTTAGCCCCCCCTAATTTGAAATTTGCCATTTTTTGGATGGATTCTGATAGATATTCGTTAGATCCGGTTTGATCAGCAAAAATTAACGTTAGATCTCCTTTTGTTCACGAGATATTGGGGGTGTCAGGTGGGGGTTAGGTACAGGTTAGCTGTTGTGAATGGGTTTGAGATGAGTTCTGAGCAGAGGCTTCCTCTGGTGGTTACAAGCGGTGCTGGTCTGTCCAGTGAAGATTGTGAGGATTGGGAATCAGGTGTTACTGACTGGTCTTATATAAGGGAGTCACCTTCCCATCAGGGTTGCCGGTGATCAGTTGTTCTGGTCTGAATCCTTGATTCCTGTTTCCTTTGTAGCCTGCTGTGTCGTGTCTGCATCTCCTGCTATCAGATAAGACATTTTCTTCTTTTTGTTTTTGTGCTAGATTTTTGCATTTTGTCCTGCACTTCTGTGGGGGCCTTCAGAGTCCCCTCCGGGGTTTTTGCCCTCTCAGTTTAGTTCAGCCACTGATGTTTGTACTTTTGCTTTTTACAGTTTTTTCAGTGGCTGCTGTTTTGATTTTGTTACACCAGAGAACTAATTTAGGTGGTAGAGGTCGTGTGATCTCAGGTGATTTTGAAATTAGTAGAGTTGGTGCTTTTCAGGGTTTTCTGGGATTGCAGTAAGTGCCCTTCCTATCCTTTTCTATTTAGTTAGTTTGGGCCCCAACGTTTGCTCATACTATTTTCTTTCTGTGTCAGTATTTCTTCTTGTCTAACCGCCATTACATGTTTGGGGCTTTCTGTTATCTTTGGGGTTCTGCTCCGGGGCAGATAGCTTTCCTATTTCTATCTTTAGGTGTAATTAGTTTTCTCAGGCTGTGACGAGGCGTCTAGGACCAACGTAGGAACGCTCCACGGCTGCCTCTAGTTGTGGTGGTTAGTCAGGGTACTGCAATCTCATAGATTCCAACTGCTCTGGTGTATTGCCTTTTTACCTGCACTCCTCAGCTACCAAATCATAACAGTATCACCGGCCAAAAATTTAATATTGTATGGTACTCACAGAAGGGAAAAATATTGTGAAAGAAAAAAAAAAAAAAGGTTGTCAGAGATATTTTTCTGTTTGTTGCATTTTTTTTTTTTTCCCTCTGTATCTCTGGGTGCTGGGGATAGAGTTGAGCGATACTTTCCGATATCCAAAAGTATCGGAATCGGAATGGTATCGCCGATACCATTAAAATATCGGCGATACCCGATACCGATACCGGAAGTCCCATGTAAGTCTATGGGAACAAAATATCGGAATTAAAAAAAACCCATTCTTGCCTTGTTGGTTAATTGTACATGAAGGAAAACAACAAAGAGTAATGTACAATGTATTGTGGAAGGTTGAGGAGACATTAAAGGCATAGATGTTTAACCCAATCAAATGGAATAGCATAAATATTTTTTTTTTTAAAGATGTTCGGATTGACGAAGAAATTGACAATGTTGTTAACGTTTTTTCTATTTTGGCAAATATGTATATTTCACAACTTCCATGCTCTTCACCTTTTTAACTTTTCACACACTTTCTCCTTCATAATCTTCAGCAGCATCATCTTTTTCATCAAATTATTCTTCATCTTCACCTTCTTTATCTTCTTCTTAAACTTCTTGCTATTCATCTTTTTGTTAACATTACTCAGATTCTTCTTATTAAACTATTATTCTTATTCATATTGTACTTCATCTTCTTCATCATATTCTTATTTGTGACAGAGAATCCTGTACTTGTAATCTGTCAAAGTATGAATTTTTCATCCTTCCGTTCTTGCTGTCACAAAAGATTTAAATTACAACAGTATTTGTCCGTGTTCAGTTTAGCCTGCATCAGCAGGCATTTTCCAGGGGCACCACGAGGAGAAACGGACTCACCCCCATACACTGCTTAGTCTTCTTCTGCTTAGAATTTAGAGCATATATTTTGCTCTTCATTTTGGTCTTATACTTCATGTTCTTCTGCTTTTTGATCTTCTGCTTATTGTTCTTAAGTCTCTTGTTCTGTATCTTGTAGTTTGTCTTAACCTTCTTAGTCCTGTTTGGTAATCTTTTATTTCTTCTTTGTGATGGTGTTTAGGCTGGTTGGCTTGATGCTCGTCGTCCTTGTGGTTGTCATCTTCTTCGGGGTGGTCATCAGGGTCGTCGTCTTCATTGTTGGAGATCCAGAGTGATTACCCAAAAAAGCATTGAAAAAATCTTCAATTTGCAAATGTAGCAGAAGGTACAAGAGCCAATGCAAGTAACGAGGACCAGCTGACTGTGCTGGAACCCGGAGGGGCAGCAGAAGGAAAAGAGCCAATGGCACAACCGAGGACCAGCTGACGTTACTGGGACACGGTTACTAAGCAGGAGGTACCTGTGCTCCAAAGCACTACCAAGGACCAGCAGACGTTGCTGGAACTCGGATACCGAGATGGAGGCACCTAGGCCAAAGGCACTGCGGAGAACCAGCTGACGGTACTGGAACCCGGACGGGTAGCAGAAGGTACAAGAGCCAATGCAAGTAACGAGGACCAGCTGACTGTGCTGGAACCCGGAGGGGCAGCAGAAGGAAAAGAGCCAATGGCACAACCGAGGACCAGCTGACGTTACTGGGACACGGTTACTAAGCAGAGGTACCTGTGCTCCAAAGCACTACCAAGGACCAGCAGACGTTGCTGGAACTCGGATACCGAGATGGAGGCACCTAGGCCAAAGGCACTGCGGAGAACCAGCTGATGGTACTGTAACCCGGACGGGTAGCAGAAGGTACAAAGGCCAATGCAAGTAACGAGGACCAGCTGACTGTGCTGGAACCCGGAGGGGCAGCAGAAGGAAAAGAGCCAATGGCACAACCGAGGACCAGCTGACGTTACTGGGACACGGTTACTAAGCAGGAGGTACCTGTGCTCCAAAGCACTACCAAGGACCAGCAGACGTTGCTGGAACTCGGATACCGAGATGGAGGCACCTAGGCCAAAGGCACTGCGGAGAACCAGCTGACGGTACTGGAACCCGGACGGGTAGCAGAAGGTACCCATGGAAATTTAAGATGACAGGCCGCGAGCCGGCCGCAGTTACCGAATCCCACAGTACTACAGTGGGTGATTGTCCTATTGTCACAACGGAAACAGCCTTTATTTGCATATCCTGCAGCACACATAGGAAGCACCTAAACTCCAAGCACCATAGAGTCGGCTAACCCGACCGCAACACGACAGGACAACTTATTGGAGGCTAAGTGACGTTTACACTGACAGGAAACAGATGGCGTGCTGTAACCAGTCTGGGCAGGAGTGAGTACCCGTGCCAATGACACTTCCGAGCAACAACTGGTGGTGTTGTAGCCCAGGGATGAGAAGAGAACATGGTGGAGGCAGCAGGACTTTTTGCCGTTCACACAGCAGGGGAACAGCTGACATTACTGAACCCCAGTAACACAGGAGCAAGTGTTGACTGTGCTAACAGCACTTCCGAGCAACAACTGGCAGTGTTGTAGCCCAGGGATGAGAAGAGAACAGGGTGGAGGCAGCAGGACTTTTTGCCGTTATCACAGCAGGGAACAGCTGACATTACTGAACCCCAGTAACACAGGAGCAAGTGTAGACTGTGCTAACAGCACTTCCGAGCTACAACTGGCGGTGTTGTAGCCCAGGGATGAGAAGAGAACAGGGTGGAGGCAGCAGGACTTTTTGCCGTTATCACAGCAGGGGAACAGCTGACATTACTGAACCCCAGTAACACAGGAGCAAGTGTAGACTGTGCTAACAGCACTTCCGAGCTACAACTGGCGGTGTTGTAGCCCAGGATGAGAAGAGAACAGGGTGGAGGCAGCAGGACTTTTTGCCGTTATCACAGCAGGGGAACAGCTGACATTACTGAACCCCAGTAACACAGGAGCAAGTGTAGACTGTGCTAACAGCACTTCCGAGCTACAACTGGCGGTGTTGTAGCCCAGGGATGAGAAGAGAACAGGGTGGAGGCAGCAGGACTTTTTGCCGTTATCACAGCAGGGGAACAGCTGACATTACTGAACCCCAGTAACACAGGAGCAAGTGTTCACTGTGCTAACAGCACTTCCGAGCAACAACTGGCGGTGTTGTAGCCCAGGGATGAGAGGAGAACAGGGTGGAGGCAGCAGGACTTTTTGCCGTACACACAGCAGGGGAACAGCTGACATTACTGAACCCCAGTAACACAGGAGCAAGTGTAGACTGTGCTAACAGCACTTCCGAGCTACAACTGGCGGTGTTGTAGCCCAGGGATGAGAAGAGAACAGGGTGGAGGCAGCAGGACTTTTTGCCGTTATCACAGCAGGGGAACAGCTGACATTACTGAACCCCAGTAACACAGGAGCAAGTGTAGACTGTGCTAACAGCACTTCCGAGCTACAACTGGCGGTGTTGTAGCCCAGGGATGAGAAGAGAACAGGGTGGAGGCAGCAGGACTTTTTGCCGTTATCACAACAGGGGAACAGCTGACATTACTGAACCCCAGTAACACAGGAGCAAGTGTAGACTGTGCTAACAGCACTTCCGAGCTACAACTGGCGGTGTTGTAGCCCAGGGATGAGAAGAGAACAGGGTGGAGGCAGCAGGACTTTTTGCCGTTATCACAGCAGGGGAACAGCTGACATTACTGAACCCCAGTAACACAGGAGCAAGTGTAGACTGTGCTAACAGCACTTCCGAGCTACAACTGGCGGTGTTGTAGCCCAGGGATGAGAAGAGAACAGGGTGGAGGCAGCAGGACTTTTTGCCGTTCACACAGCAGGGGAACAGCTGACATTACTGAACGGCAGTAACACAGGAGCAAGTGTAGACTGTGCTAACAGCACTTCCGAGCTACAACTGGCGATGTTGTAGCCCAGGGATGAGAAGAGAACATGGTGGAGGCAGCAGGACTTTTTGCCATTCACACAGCAGGGGAACAGCTGACATTACTGAACCCCAGTAACACAGGAGCAAGTGTTCACTGTGCTAACAGCACTTCCGAGCAACAACTGGCGGTGTTGTAGCCCAGGGATGAGAGGAGAACAGGGTGGAGGCAGCAGGACTTTTTGCCGTACACACAGCAGGGGAACAGCTGACATTACTGAACCCCAGTAACACAGGAGCAAGTGTAGACTGTGCTAACAGCACTTCCGAGCTACAACTGGCGGTGTTGTAGCCCAGGGTCAAGGAGGATGTTTAAATACTATATCAAGTATTTTCCTTGTTACGTGTCAATTAAAAATGTCTATACTCCAAACAAGAGAAATATAAACTTTAGTACCATAAGATGATGATTTAACTTAAAAAAATATATGTAAATTAATAATTTACAAACATAAACGCATACATTAACATGTTGAAAAGCAATGCAAACCACAATTAAAATAGGTTAAATAATCTGCTAACGGTTTAACATAAAAGCATACAAGTACACATCAGAATCCATTAATGATGGGTAAGTAACAGTATGTACACCATTTTTATTGTGTAGACAATGAATGGCTGACTTAAAAACATAATCAGAATTACAAGTTTTCTTTGACATTCATAAAACTTTACATTTGGTGAATAATATCACTAAAATTTTTAAAAAAATATCTAAAATTTCCATCATGTAATACTGATAATATGTGCCAATCATTTATATTAACAAAACAAAAATTTAAAAAGTGCATAGTGCAGAGTGAAAACAGATATTTATGCCTGACTGCGGACTTGCAAGCATGACAACGGATAGATAAGGTATATATAGATGAGACTGCATAGCCACAGATGGTGAATGGCGATGTAATACTGTACCTCAATAAAGTGTGCGTTACTACTACATCCTTTTTTTTTATCTAGCTTTATAAAAGGTTACGTGCATGTATGGTTGCGCCTTTGTTTGGACGCACAGACTGGCTTCCTGCTGTGACGCGTTGGGTATTGGAGCGTCTGTACGTCTTATGACGCAGACTAACATTCGCATCGTTCATCATCGCAAGCGTACCGACAACACAAAGGCGTTGTCATGACTGCTTTACTCAGTAAACATGCACCTATGATGAAACATACACGCATGTGCCCTATTACATAACAAGCTACAAGAAAAACGAGTGTGAGGTGTGACACAGCTGTTTTGTTAAGGTACAGTATTATATCGACATTGTACAGATGTCGCTATTCAGTCTGATAAATATATATCATTCACGTATTCTATCAGTTGTCGTTCTTTCAGCACCACTTACAGGTATATATTTTGCTATTGTGACTATGCACTATTGACTTTACCAAGGTAATGCATGATTTTTGTTAGCGATTATCATGTTTACATGAAGGACCTTTATGATATGGGCTGTTAACTTTCTAATCAAATATGTATTTTTTAAAATGACACAAATATAAGTAATGTTGAAGAGGACTATTCCTACATGCATTGTTTGCACAATATTACAGGTGTACATCACGTCCCTTAATCAACATTGGATTATTATATTTACTTGTATGCTTTTATTTCAAAGGCAAGAACACTGAAGTATAACCTTCGCACTGCAGCAGTTGTCAAAGTTCAACCCACATTATGCACTTCCAACATTGCAGTATTTGAGTCATCATGATGTGAGTTGGATTTGTCTAAGCTATGGAGTGACAAGGTTGACCATCAGTATCCTATAGCATAAGTAGGCTTTTGTGTTTGCATTTGTTTTCGACATGTGCATATCTGTAATAATATGTCACAATTATTTTGTTACAGATTTGTGACAAAGACAAATCATTTTATGGTTTGAAAGTTGACGTTTCAAATGTTTACAGCTTAGAAATCATGGTGTAGCCTCATATCTATGTGTAGCACTAGACACTTTGAGATGTCATGTTTTTTTCACCATGATTAGGTAGCTAGCAGTAATTTTTGCCGGACACACAGCAGGGGAACAGCAGGCGTTACTGAACCCCACAAACACATCAGCGATTGTTTTCATCTGTGCATCTAACACTTCTGAGCAGCAACTGGCGCTGTTGAAGCCCAGGGTCAAGGAGGGTGTAGGCAGAGGCCTAGTATGAGACATTTGAAGTTGAGGTTGTAGTTAGCAGCAGTAATTTTTGCCAGACACACAGCAGGGGAACAGCAGGCGTTACTGAACCCCACAAACACATCAGCGATTGTTTTCATCTGTGCATCTAACACTTCTGAGCAGCAACTGGCGCTGTTGAAGCCCAGGGTCAAGGAGGGTGTAGGCAGAGGCCTAGTATGAGTCGTTTGAAGTTGTAGTTAGCAGCAGTAATTTTTGCCAGACACACAGCAGGGGAACAGCAGGCGTTACTGAACCCCACAAACACATCAGCGATTGTTTTCATCTGTGCATCTAACACTTCTGAGCAGCAACTGGCGCTGTTGAAGCCCAGGGTCAAGGAGGGTGTAGGCAGAGGCCTAGTATGAGTCATTTGAAGTTGTAGTTAGCAGCAGTAATTTTTGCCAGACACATAGCAGGGGAACAGCAGGCGTTACTGAACCCCACAAACACATCAGCGATTGTTTTCATCTGTGCATCTAACACTTCTGAGCAGCAACTGGCGCTGTTGAAGCCCAGGGTCAAGGAGGGTGTAGGCACAAAATATTGAGTTATTGCCTTGTTACGTGGCCATTGCAAATGTATGTACTTCAAACAAGAATAAATGAAGTTTTACTAGGACAATAAAATGATGAATTTCAATTCCAAGAATAGAAAAATATTTATACTTGAGAGTCCTCTGTGGTTGATACCGTTTAATGGCTAACTGAAAATATGGTAACAAATTCAAAGCTTTCGAGACTACTCAGGTCTCTTCATCAGGCTAAGACTAAAAAAAAAAAGGAAGAATCACATATTTCTACACACAACAGGACACAGGAATAGGTAAGACAAGTGAGGGAGGGACAAGTGAGGGGAGACCGGCCAAAAAATGAGAACAAGGATGAATTATCAGCGCCACACGATAAGACAAAAAATAATGGATTTACCTGTGGCAAAACACTTTTGTATGCCCGGTCATAGCATGATGGATATGGAATTACTGGTATTAAAATATAACTTCAAATATGACAAAGATACAAAGGTTTCAGAATATAAGCTCATCATGACCTTTGACACTGTTAGTGATGGAATGAATAGATCACACGGATTTATGTCATTCTATATCAATTAAGGAATCTGCGTCTCTGCCCTTCCAGGGGCATGAAAACACAAAACCAGACCCCAATCAGAGGGCAATAAAACTTTCTATCGTTATCTAGGAACTGTTCCAATATTTATGTTCATCCCTCTGTGAAAATGACAGTTCTGCTACACGTCACTTACTTGTCTTACCTATTGCACTATTCCTGTGTCCTGTTGTGTATAGAAATATGTGATGCTTCATTTTTTGGTTTAGTCTTTGCCTGATGAAGAGACGTGAGTAGCCTCGAAAGCTTGCAATTTGTTACCATCTTTTCAGTTATCCATTCAAAGGTATCAACCACTGTGGACTCTCAAGTCTAAATATTTATCTATCTACTGGCTAACACGGTACAAAGATACACGTTTCCTAACTTCAAGAATAAAAATAAAGACACTGCAAATATAAACGCATATATGCACATGCCAACAAGAAATGGAACAACACACCACCCAAAAAATTGGTTACAAAATATAGTGTTGTAAATTTAACAATAAAAGTCCATTTTTGTATTTATGAATAATGCTTAAGGAACGCTATGTTAAACCATAACATAGTGAAGACAATGGATTTTGTAATAGTCACTTATCATCATCATCATTGCAATTTAGATGTGACAGTCACAGACATTTCAATTATTTAAGTTAATAAAATAGTTACTTTGTACACCATGTATGACATGTCCAGCATGGACTCATCAATGTGATGACACAATAATGTACGATAAAAAATAACCATTTAAAAAACATAATGCATTGTCACAATTTAAGTGTGTGCCTGCAAGTGTAGGTGAAACAAAGGCTACGGATAGCAAAGGTATATTCTATGTCTGTATCAGACAGTGGACAGCCTCTGATGGGTAATGGCGATGTTATACTGTACGTCAATAAAGTCTGCGGCTGCAATCATGCATTTTTTGCTTGTACAGTGTTGAAGAGGGTAAAAGCATGTCTGGTTGCGCAAGGCTTTATCCGTCAACACTACCTTCCTACTGTCACACGTAGGGTAGGGTAGCGTGTGTCAATTAGATGACTCTATAAAATGTGACGTTACGCAGCGTTATTGCGCCCTAGGGACGCCAAAAATACGACAGCAGTAATCATTTACTGTCTAATACTCCACCTATGACCAACCAAAAAAGACCGTTCCCTCTTTAACAATCTACAAGACTAACAAGCATAATGGTTGACGCTGACTTTATTGAGGTACAGTATTACATCGACATTGTCCATGAGTAACTATGCACTGTGATACCTATATACCATTATTAATTTATATCTGTTGTGGTTGTTTCAACAGCACTTGCAGGTATAACTAGTACTACCTATTGTCAGTATGCATGATGCACTTTCTAGATGTAATAATTTATTATTGCACATTATTACCAGGTTTAGATGCTGGCCATTTCATATATGGTGTGTGAAGTTACAGTTGGCATCAGTATGTGTATTTTATAATGTCTGTCATAAATAAAACTCGTGATGATGATGATGAGGATTTTATGATTCGTACATCCATTGACTGCATTATCTTACAGGTACAGATAAAGTTCCTTAAAAAGCATTAATTGATAAGTATGAAATGTACTTTTATGCATTAATTTCAAAAAGTGAAGACTATGTTTTAGTTTTTGTTACCATTTATAATAGACATGTGCAGATATGCGCTGTGATGACAAATTATTATTTGTCCATATTTCATAAAAATTTATCATTCTAGGCCTGGAAAACTTCACAATTTCATGTTTTAAGCATAACAATCAGAGTGACGGCTCTTCCCTATTTGGAGCATGTTCGACATGGGTTTTTCTGTGCATGTGTAGGGAACAGGAGACTTGTTGCCGGACACACAGCAGGGGAACAGCTGGCGTTACTGAACCCCACTAACACTATAGCTTGTGTATTGGTCTGTGGACACGACACTTCTGAGCAGCAACTGGCAGTGTTGTAGCACAGGGAGTAGAGTTCAGGTGGTAGAAAGATGAACATAACAGGAGACATGGATAACGTTGCGAACCAGTTATTTAATCTGAAAACGGACAGACAAATTCTGGCGAGATCCATGCCTTGTTCATTTTCAGAAAAGTAAGCCGGTCTACATTATCGGAGGATAGTCGCATGCGACGGTCTGTTAGTACACCACCTGCGGCACTAAAGACGCGCTCCGATAATACACTGGCAGCAGGGCAAGCCAGCACCTCCAATGCATACTGGCTAAGCTCTGGCCATGTATCCAGCTTAGAGACCCAAAACTTGAATGGGGAAGAGCCATCTGGGAGTACACTGAGAGGGAAAGACATGTAGTCTGTCACCATCTTACGGAAACGTTGCCTCCTGCTGACTGGAGCCGTCTCGGATGGTGTAGACATTGGTGGCGCTGCCACAAAACTTCGCCACATTTGGAACATACTGGTCTTGCCCTGTGCAGAGGCGCTGCTTGTGCTCCCTCTTGTTGCAGAGCTGTCTCCACTGCCTCGACGCACAGAGCTGCTTTGTAAAGCAGTAGCAGCAGCAGTGCTCTCGGCTGGAATGGAGAACATTATGGATTGCACCAGAGTGTCTTGGTACTCCCGCATTTTACGCTCCCGGTTCAACGGTGTGATGAGGCTTTGTAAGTTGTCCCGGTAGCGAGGGTCTAGGAGGGTGTACACCCAATAATCAGACGTGGTGAGAATGTGGGCGATGCGGCGGTCGTTTCTCAGGCACTGCAGCATGAAATCAACCATGTGCTGCAGACTCCCAACTGGCCAAGAAACGCTGTCCCCTGCAAGAGGCGTCATCTCTGCCTGCTCTGCATCACCCCACCCTCGCTCTACACATACTGACTAGAGCGTTGTGTACCTCCCTCTGGAGCGATGTCTTCCTCCTCCATTGACTCCTCCTCATCCTCCTCACAAAGTGAACACTGCCCAGCCCTTTGTGAGGAACCACGTTGCGCTGACTGTCCAGAAGGTGATGGAATTTGTGACTCCTCATCCTCCACCTCTTCCAAAACCTCATCCCTTATTGCTTGCAGTGTTTTTTGAAGCAGGCAGATAAGGGGGACAGTCAGGCTGACTAGTGCATCATCTGCACTCGCCATCCGCGTTGACTCATCAAACGCACGCAAAACGTGGCAGATGTCCTTCATAGAGGCCCACTCAGTAGTGGTGAAGTGTGAACGACGCAAATTGCGAGTTGATTGCGCCTGATGCAGCTGATACTCCATTACTGCTGGCTGCTGCTCACACAACCGCTCCAACATATGTAACGTGGAATTCCACCTGGTGGGTACGTCACATATGATGCGATGTTCAGGAAGGCGAAATCTGCGTTGCAGAGCTGCAATGCGCGATCTGGCCATGCTGGAACGTCGCAAGTGAGCGCACTCTAGGCGGACCTTGTGCAGCAGTGCATCAAGATCCGGATAGTCCCTCAAAAAACTGCACGACCAAGTTGAGCACATGTGCCAGACATGGTATGTGAGTGAGGTTGCCAAGGGCCAGAGCTGCCACCAGATTTCGGCCATTGTCACACACTACCAAGCCTGGCTGGAGATTCGCTGGCAAAAACCACACGTCGCTCTCCTGCTTGATGGCATTCCAGAGCTCCTGCGCTGTGTGGCTTCGATTCCCCATGTAAATTAATTTCAGGACGGCCTGTTGACGTTTGGCCACCGCTGTGCTCATATCGGTCGCATCAGGTAAGCGTTCACGGGTCCATGTGGAGGTAGACCGTGACGGCTCCTGCAGCGATGATTCTGAGGAACTGGAGTAGGAGGAGGAGTCAATGTGGACAGACTTGATTCCTGCAATCCTTGGAGTTGGCAGAACACGTACAGCGCCACTCTCAAGATCTGTACCCGGCTCCACAACATTGACCCAATGGGCAGTGAGGGAAAGGTATCGTCCCTGGCCATGGGTACTGGTCCACGCATCGGTGGTCAGGTGGACCTTGCTACTGACGGCGTTTAGTAGCGCATGTTTAATTTTTCCCTCGACATGCTTTTGCAGACCAGGGACGGCTTGCCTGCTGAAATAAAATCGGCTGGGCACATTGTATTGTGGGACTGCCAATGCCATAAAGTTACGGAAAGTGTCAGTCTCCACCAGCCTGAATGACAGCATTTCAAGGGACAGGAGTTTTGCAATGCCAGCATTCAGAGCCTGTGCTCGTGGATGGTTTGCCGAGTATGGCCGTCTTTTATCCCATGCCTGTGCTACCGATGGCTGTTTTGTGGCCTGGGAGTCTGAGGATGACAGGGAACTTGCAGCTGTGGGTGGAATAACACTGGGTCTCTGGACAACAGTTACAGAGGTTCTTCCATGGCGATCCTGTGAGGAAGCCGAACCAGCTGTGTGTGAGCTGGAGGAAGAGGCTCCAACACGAGCTGAAGATGTAGGTGCTGCTGTAGGTTGGCCTACATCTCCAGTGTGTCTTTGTAACTCAGCTACGTGCTTTGTCCGTACATGTTTCCACATATTTGTGGTATTGAGGTTACTGGTATTTTTACCTCTTTTAACTTTTTGATTACACAGCTTGCATTTGACATAGCAAATATCATCTGCAAGTGTGTCAAAAAAGGACCACGCAGTGCAAGTCCTGGGAGCGCCCGTTTTGGCTGTTGGAAGAGAACTGCTACGAACGGGTGCCAAACTGGAGGGTACAGGCAACCGAGTCTGCAACCTACCTCTCCCTACTGTTTGGACCGTTGGGGCAATCTCTTCCTCAGAGCTGCTACCACCACCTTCCTGTTCCTCACGCCATGTTGGGTCTTGGACCTCATCATCTCCACTACCCTCTTCCAACACCTGCTGCTGTTGGGTGGTCTGGCCAGCACCTTGCTCAACAGAAAATGGCACCTGAGTCTCATCATCATCAGATGCGTTCTGCGGTGTGCTGACCATCGGCACTGGCTCACCCGCCTCTTCAGATTCAGAGAGACACAGCTGTTGCGCATCACTGCACACTGCCTCTCCTTCACATTCCAGAATGCTGCTTGGCTGGGCCCCTGTTTCCAAGCCAACAGATTCTGAGAACAGAAGCAGAGACTCAGCTGGCTCCAGTTCAGAACTCTCTGACTGCCTGGGCAATTTGGCAGGCGGTGAAGAGACAGATGGTTGTTCAACAGTGCTGTGGTCCTGAGAGGAGGTGGAAGCAATTGAAGTCGATGCATTGGCTGCCATCCAACCAACAACGGCTTCAATTTGTTCTTCCCGCAGCAGGGGGGTACGCTGAGCTCCTACAAAAGTGCGCATAAAGGAACGCTCACGGGGAAAACTGGTGGATGCTGTGTCACTGGGTGCGGCAGCAGCAGGCACAGAATCCCCACGTCCTCTCCCTGCTGCAACTCCACGGCCACGACCACGTGCCTTACTCCCTGCCTTCTTCATCTTGGTAGATTGATAAAGAAAGTCAGAAAAGTTATAAGGCCTAAGTGTGGTTATTCCTCACAGACTACAGTGAACACTGAA
Source organism: Oophaga sylvatica (assembly GCA_033576555.1). NCBI lineage: Eukaryota > Metazoa > Chordata > Amphibia > Anura > Dendrobatidae > Oophaga > Oophaga sylvatica. The sequence continues at coordinate 10,777 of JARQOD010003902.1, read as the reverse complement.
ACACAACTGTTCAGTAGCTGTGAAAGGCCCCTTTGTCTACTTCTATAGTGTTTGCAACCAATGTATTGTATACGGATGGAAGCGCGTCACACTAATAGATTAGATTTTTTTCAAATATAATGGAGCAGCACCAATTAGTGAAGGATGAGGCAGTGACACACGCTCAGCAGACTACAACCAGCAGTGGTTGAAGAACTAACTGGAGCGTGATCTGCACTCAAAAATGAAACGCTCACAGACTACAGTGAACACTGAAACACAACTGTTCAGTAGCTGTGAAAGGCCCCTTTGTCTACTTCTATAGTGTTTGCAACCAATGTATTGTATACGGATGGAAGCGCGTCACACTAATAGATTAGATTTTTTTCAAATATAATGGAGCAGCACCAATTAGAGAAAAATGTGAAGGATGAGGCAGTGACACACGCTCAGCAGACTACAACCAGCAGTAGTTGAAGAACTAACTGGAGCGTGATCTGCACTCAAAAAATGAAAAGCTCACAGACTACAGTGAACACTGAAACACAACTGTCCACAATCTGTGAAAGGCTACTCCTTTGTCTACTTCTATAGTGTTTGCAACCAATGTATTGTATACGGATGGAAGCGCGTCACACTAATAGATTAGATTTTTTTAAAATATAATGGAGCAGCACCAATTAGAGAAAAATGTGAAGGATGAGGCAGTGACACACGCTCAGCAGACTACAACCAGCAGTAGTTGAAGAACTAACTGGAGCGTGATCTGCACTCAAAAAATGAAAAGCTCACAGACTACAGTGAACACTGAAACACAACTGTCCACAATCTGTGAAAGGCTACTCCTTTGTCTACTTCTATAGTGTTTGCAACCAATGTATTGTATACGGATGGAAGCGCGTCACACTAATAGATTAGATTTTTTAAAATATAATGGAGCAGCACCAATTAGAGAAAAATGTGAAGGATGAGGCAGTGACACACGCTCAGCAGACTACAACCAGCAGTAGTTGAAGAACTAACTGGAGCGTGATCTGCACTCAAAAAATGAAAAGCTCACAGACTACAGTGAACACTGAAACACAACTGTCCACAATCTGTGAAAGGCTACTCCTTTGTCTACTTCTATAGTGTTTGCAACCAATGTATTGTATACGGATGGAAGCGCGTCACACTAATAGATTAGATTTTTTTAAAATATAATGGAGCTGCACCAATTCCACAAAATCAAATAAAAAAAAGAGTCAGTGAGTGACACGTGCAGATGCCTACAAACAGCGGTGGATGCAGAGCAAACTGCAGCGTCACCTGCACTCTCACAGACACCTTGCACAGAGCTGTTAAAACAACACTGGCAAAAGGAAGCTTTACACAGTGGTTGGTAAACTAGCCTGCCTAAAGCACAGTAGAGTACACAAAATCGCTATGTCTAACTGTCCCTCAGAGTCAGCACAGCAGCGTTCTGTCCCTAACTGAGTTCACAGCACAGTGACGCTAAAATGGCGGCGGCGCCTTTTATAGTGCATTCTGACATCATTTCAGCAGCCAATCACAGCCATGCCATTAGTTAAGATGACCGCAGCATTACAGGATGTGCCCACACTTCATAAGATTCCTCATTGGCTGACTAAAATCACATTGCCTCTCAAAGAATTATGGGAACTTCCGATTCCGGTATACGATATATGAAAAATATCGGAACTAAGTATCGGAATTCCGATACAGCGAATATCGGCCGATACCCGATACTTGCGGTATCGGAATGCTCAACACTAGCTGGGGAGGATCTTTTCTCTCAATGGAGTTTGCACAGTTGTCTGGCCGTGTGGATCAGCTTGCCACTGAGGTTCGGAGTATTGCTACCTATCTTGCTAGGTTGCCTGTTGTGGAACCTAGGATTCCCATGCCAGATTTGTTTTTAGGGGATCAAGCTAAGTTTAAGAATTTCATAAATAATTGTAAATTGTTTTTTGCCTTAAAATCTAAGTCCTCAGGGAATGCAGCGCAGCAGGTTCAAATTGTCATCTCTCTCCTGCGCGGCGATCCTCAGGATTGGGCTTTTTTCCTGACACCTGGGATCCTGTTTTGAGTGATGTTGATGCATTTTTTCAGGCTTTGGGGTTATTGTACGATGAGCCTAATGTCACTGATCAAGCTGAAAAACCCTTGTTGGCATTAAATCAGGGGCTTGATGACGCTGAGTTATACTGTCAGAGATTCCGTAGGTGGGCAGTCCTGACCAAGTGGAATGACGACGCTTTGGCGGCCCTTTTCCGGAAGGGTCTGTCAGATAATGTAAAGGATGTTATGGTGGGATTCCCTGTCCCCTCTGGTCTCAATGATTCTATGTCATTAGCGATTCAAATTGACAGACGTTTGCGTGAGCGGAGAAGTATGCGTGGAATAATGTTGCCTTGTGAACCAGCTTCTGAATCCATGCAGTGTGATAGAGTGGTGTCTGGGGCACAGCGTCATGAGTTTCGAAAGCGCAATGGGTTATGTTTCTACTGTGGTGATGCCTCTCATGCTATTTCAGTCTGCCCTAAGCGGGGAAGACGTTTTGCACGCTCAGTTGTCTTGGGTAATGTTCAGACTAAGTTTTTATTAACTGTCACTCTGATATGCTCTCTGTCCTCATTTTCTGCTCAGGCTTTCGTTGATTCTGGAGCAGCTATTAACCTGATGGATTATGATTTTGCTAAACGTTGTGGGTTTCCCTTGATACCCCTACAGAAGTCTATTCCCCTACTGGGGATCGATTCTACCCCTTTGGCTGAGAATAAACCTCAGTTCTCTACTCAGGTGATAATGAGGGTTGAACCTGATCACCAGGAGTGCTGCAAATTTTTGGTTCTGTATAATCTGCATGATATTATCGTACTGGGTTTCCCTTGGTTACAGTCTCATAATCCTGTTTTAGATTGGAAATCTGTGTCTGTAACCAGTTGGGGCTGCCAATGTGTTAATACCAACACTCCTGTTTTTTCTGCCTCCCCCCAGGCTCAGGATGTTCATGACTTTTGATTGATTTTTCTGATGTGTTTAGCGAAAGTAAATCTGCATCCTTGCCTCCCCATAGGAGCTATGACTGCGCTATTGAATTAGTGCCGGGTAGTAAATTCCCTAAAGATCGCCTTTTTAACTTGTCTGTACCTGAACATGACGCTATGCGTCTTATATCAAGGAGTCATTGGAGAAGGGTCATATCAGACCATCCTCTTCACCCTTAGGTGCCGGTTTTTTCTTTGTGGCCAAAAAGGATGGTTCATTAAGGCCGTGTATTGATTATCGTCTTTTGAACAATATTACTGTGAAATATCAATATCCGTTACCCTTGATTTCTGACCTGTTTTCCAGGGTGAAAAACGCTACTTGGTTTACCAAGCTTGACCTCAGGGGGCGTATTACATTATTCGCATTAAGCACGGGGATGAATGGAAGACGGCATTCAATACCCCTGAAGGGCATTTTGAGTACCTAGTGATGCCCTTTGGGCTCACTAATGCTCCTTCCGTCTTCCAGTCCTTCATGAATGACATTTTCAGAGATTTTGTGGACAAATTTCTGATTGTTTATTTGGATGATATCTTGATTTTTTCTAATGACTGGGACTCTCATGTGAAACATGTTCGAACTGTATTCCAGATTTTGAGAGAGAATGCTCTGTATGTGAAGGGATCAAAGTGTCTTTTTGGCGTACAGAGGATCTCATTTCTGGGATTCATTTTGTCCCCATCTGTTATTGAAATGGACCCGGTCAAGGTTCAGGCCATCTGTGATTGGGTCCAACCTACTTCATTAAAGGCTCTTCAAAGATTTTTGGGTTTTGCCAATTTTTATCGTAAATTTATTGGTAATTTCTCGGTTATTGTTAAACCATTAACTGATTTGACCAAAAAGGGTTCTGATGTGGTGAATTGGCCTCCTGAGGCAGTCTCTGCATTTCAGGAACTTAAGCAAAGATTCACTTCTGCTCCTGTTCTACGGCAGCCTGATGTTTCTCTGCCATTTCAGGTGGAGGTTGATGCCTCTGAAATTGGGGCAGGTGCCGTTTTGTCCCAAAAAGATCCAGAGACCTCTAAAAGTAACCCTTGTGCCTTTTTCTCTCGAAAATTTTCTCCTACTGAACGTAATTATGACGTGGGTAATCGGGAGTTATTGGCCATGAAGTGGGCTTTTGAAGAGTGGAGACATTGGCTGGAGGGAGCCAAACATCAGGTGGTGGTCCTTACGGACCATAAGAATCTGGTCTATCTGGAATCTGCCAAGCGACTCAATCCTAGACAGGCCAGGTGGGCCTTGTTTTTCACACGTTTTAATTTTGTGGTTTCCTTTCTTCCTGGCACTAAGAATGTTAAGGCGGATGCCCTCTCGAGGAGTTTCCTTGCGGACTCTCCTGAGTTATCTGATCCTTCTGTTATTTTGAAAGAGGGTGTAGTTCTTTCCGCCATCTCGCCCAATTTGAGACTTGCTCTGGAGGGGTGTCAGGAGGATAGGCCCGAGTGCTGCCCTGTTGGAAAATTGTTTGTCCCGGACCAGTGGAAAAAGAGTGTGATGTCTGAGATTCATTGTTCCGCATTGGCTGGGCATCCCGGAATTTTTGGTACCAGAGACTTGGTTAGTCGGTCCTTTTGGTGGCCTACCTTGTCTCGTGATGTCAGGGAATTTGTGCAGTCCTGCGGGACTTGCTCTCGCTCCAAGCCTTGCTCTCGCTCTAGTGGTTTGTTGATGCCATTGCCTGTGCCCAAGAGACCATGGACCCATATCTCTATGGATTTCATTTCCGACCTTCCTGTTTCTCAGAGAATGACCACCATCTGGGTAATTTGTGATAGGTTTTCCAAAATGATACATCTTGTGCCATTACCTAAGTTGCCTTCCTCCTCTGAATTGGTGCCGTTGTTCCTTCAGCACGTGGTTCGTTTACACGGCATTCCTGAGAAAAAAGTGTCTGACAGAGGAGTCCAGTTTGTTTCCAGATTTTGGAGGACTTTTTGTTCTAAACTGGGTGTTCAATTGTCTTTCTCCTCGGCATTTCATCCTCAGACCAATGGTCAAACTGAGAGAACAAACCAGACATTGGAGACTTATCTAAGATGCTTTGTGTCTGCTGATCAGGATGACTGGGTCTCTTTTTTGCCTTTGGCTGAGTTTGCTCTTAATAATAGGGCTAGCTCTGCCACTTTGATGTCTCCATTTTTCTGTAATTCTTTGTTTCACCCTCGATTTTCTTCAGGACAGACGGAGGCTTCTGTCTGTCCAGGTGTTGACTCTGTTGTGGAGCGTATGCAACAGATTTGGGACCAGGTAGTGGAGAGGTTGTCCCTCTCTCAGGAGAAGGCCCAGCGGTTTGCTAACCGGCATAGGACTGATGGTCCTCGGTTTAAAGTAGGGAACTTGGTCTGGTTGTCCTCAAAAAATATTCCTATGAGAGTAGCATCTCCTAAATTTAAGCCTAGGTTCATTGGACCTTATAAGATCATGGAGATTATTAATCCTGTTTCTTTTCGTTTGCTTCTTCCAGGGACATTTAAGATCCATAACGTGTTCCACAAGTCCTTGTTGAAGAGGTTTGTTGAGCCAGTGGTTCCTGCTGCTGTGCCTCCTGACCCTGTTTTGGTTGAGGGCAATCTGGAGTATGTGGTTGAGAAAATATTAGATTCTCGTTTTTCTAGACGGAAACTCCAGTATTTGGTTAAATGGAGAGGTTATGGTCAGGAAGACAATTCTTGGGTGTTTGCTTCGGACATCCATGCTAGGAGACTTATCCGTGCGTATCATAGAACTCATCCTGACCGACCTGGTTGCTCAAATGAGGGTTCGGTGACCCCTCCTCAAGGGGGGGGTACTGTTGTGAATGGGTTTGAGATGAGTTCTGAGCAGAGGCTTCCTCTGGTGGTTACAAGCGGTGCTGGTCTGTCCAGTGAAGATTGTGAGGATTGGGAATCAGGTGTTACTGACTGGTCTTATATAAGGGAGTCACCTTCCCATCAGGGTTGCCGGTGATCAATTGTTCTGGTCTGAATCCTTGATTCCTGTTTCCTTTGTAGCCTGCTGTGTCGTGTCTGCATCTCCTGCTATCAGATAAGACATTTTCTTCTTTTTGTTTTTGTGCTAGATTTTTGCATTTTGTCCTGCACTTCTGTGGGGGCCTTCAGGGTCCCCTCCGGGGTTTTTGCCCTCTCAGTTTAGTTCAGCCACTGATGTTTGTACTTTTGCTTTTTACAGTTTTTTCAGTCGCTCCTGTTTTGATTTTGTTACACCAGAGAACTAATTTAGGTGGTAGAGGTCGTGTGATCTCAGGTGATTTTGAAATTAGTAGAGTTGGTGCTTTTCAGGGTTTTCTGGGATTGCAGTAAGTACCCTTCCTATCCTTTTCTATTTAGTTAGTTTGGGCCCCAGCGTTTGCTCATACTATTTTCTTTCTGTGTCAGTATTTCTTCTTGTCTAACCGCCATTACATGTTTGGGGGCTTTCTTTTATCTTTGGGGTTCTGCTCCGGGGCAGATAGCTTTCCTATTTCTATCTTTAGGTGTAATTAGTTTCTCAGGCTGTGACGAGGCGTCTAGGACCAACGTAGGAACGCTCCACGGCTGCCTCTAGTTGTGGTGGTTAGTCAGGGTACTGCAATCTCATAGATTCCAACTGCTCTGGTGTATTGCCTTTTTACCTGCACTCCTCAGCTACCAAATCATAACAGTTAGCCCCCCTAATTTGAAATTTGCCGTTTTTTGGATGGATTCTGATAGATATTCGTTAGATCCGGTTTGATCAGCAAAAATTAACGTTAAATCTCCTTTCGTTCCCGAGATATTGGGGGTGTCAGGTGGGGGTTAGGTACAGGTTAGCCCCCCAACTTTGAAATTTGCCGTTTTTTGGATGGATTCTGATAGATATTCGTTAGATCCGGTTTGATCAGCAAAAATTAACGTTAGATCTCCTTTCGTTCACGAGATATTGGGGTGTCAGTGTGGGGGTTAGGTACAGGTTAGCCACCCCTAATTTGAAATTTGCCATTTTTTGGATGGATTCTGATAGATATTCGTTAGATCCGTTTTGATCAGCAAAAATTAACGTTACATCTCCTTTCGTTCCCGAGATATTGGGGGTGTCAGGTGGGGGGTTAGGTACAGGTTAGCCCCCCCCTAATTTGAAATTTGCCGTTTTTTGGATGGATTCTGATATTCGTTAGATCCGGTTTGATCAGCAAAAATTAATGTTAGATCTCCTTTCGTTCCCGAGATATTGGGGGTGTCAGGTGGGGGGTTAGGTACAGGTTAGCCCCCCCTAATTTGAAATTTGCCTTTTTTTGGATGGATTCTGATAGATATTCGTTAGATCCGGTTTGATCAGCAAAAATTAACGTTAGATCTCCTTTCATTCACAAGATATTGGGGGTGTCAGGTGGGGGTTAGGTACAGGTTAGCCCCCCCTAATTTGAAATTTGCAGTTTTTTTGGATGGATTCTGATAGATATTCGTTAGATCCGGTTTGATCAGCAAAAATTAACGTTAGATCTCCTTTCGTTCCGAGATATTGGGGGTGTCACGTGGGGGTTAGGTACAGATTAGCCCCCCTAATTTGAAATTTGCCGTTTTTTGGATGGATTCTGATCAGGGTGGATAAAAATCAATGATTTTTTAAAAAAAATCAAAAAAATCAGATTTCTTTGATTTAAATCGGATTTTTTTGATTTAAATCTGATTTTTTTAATAAACTGCTTTTTGAGGAAAATATTTTACCATCCAAAGGTTCTTCCATCATGAGATAAAGCTGAGTTGTTTAACTCAGTAGAATAAAGGCTGTATATGTATAACATTCACAATGCCATGCTCTTCCAGAGGTTTCTGTAGGATTAGTGGCAGTTTCTCTCCTATATTATCACAGACGCTCACTTTACTTACGCAGTTCTCAAAACTGAATTTGACTCCGCAGAGGTCCCAGCCTCTTCTTCACGGCAAAAATGTTACAACATGAACAGAGTTGAGAAAAAGACCTTAATCCTATTGTTCTACAAACCTATATTAATACAGAATCAACCCCTTCAGTGCCAAGTCCAAAAAGTTAGACAATATGTTTCTGATTGTTTGGAGTGGAATAGATCTGCACAACACAAGAAGAATGTGAATCTAAGTGTGAGGAGGAGGAAGGGCAAGCAGACAAGAAAATGAAAGTGAAACTTTGAGCACAATACTGCAGCATAGCCACAGACAGACCAGTCTGGATCTGTTTGTGTGTACGATCTGAGGTTTATTACATTCTTTCCTTATAATGGCAGCAGGCCGTAAAAGAGACCCAGTTTTGGAATATTTTAATGAAGCTCCTTCGCCTATCGGTAAGGCAGGCATGCGTGCAAAATGCAAACGATGCAACAAAGAGATGCAAGGCCTGGTGGCGCGAATGAGGCAACATCATGAGAAGTGCGGTGATGAAGATGACCAAAGAAACACTTCTGAACAGGCAGGATCTTCAGGTTGGTAAACATTTTTATTGAATCCTATTTCTAAAGACTGAACTGTCATGTGTGAGAAAAATTATATTTCTTATTATTACTGCATGTTACTTTCATTTGGTACAGTTATGAAGAAAAACAAATATTCCTTTTGGGGCAGTGCTGTGTTGTGTACAATAACCAGAAATTGTATAAACAATAAAATAACAGCATTGACTTTTTTTGTTTAGGGGAATTCATGGATTCTGGAAACTATCCACCTCCAAGATCACCATCATCCTGTTCTACAGTTTCAGAGTTATCCATCCAGGATAGTGCTTCATTAGCAGCAGCATCATCATCAGACACCCACAGCCACATATCACCATCACCCAAAAGGAAGAAAAAACCTTTACCTCCTGGAACCACCATAGATAGGTTTGTGATAAGAACTAGCAGATTAGAAAAAGAGTTGATTGATGAAAAAATTGCCCAGTTTATTTATGCAGCGAACTCTTCTTTCCGTCTGACTGAGAACCCACATTTCATTAATATGGTTCAGTCACTGAGACCAGGATACAGTCCACCCAGCAGAGCTGATGTTGCAGGGAAACTGCTGGATCAAGTGTATGACAGAGAAATGGAGCAATGTGCAACAGCTCTGGAGGGTAAAATTGTTAACCTAAGTATTGATGGGTGGAGTAATGTCCACAATGATCCTATTGTATGTGCTTGTATAACAACAGAAGAAGGTAAAGTCTTCCTTGCACAAACAACTGATACGTCAGGAAATGCACACACAGCAGAATACTTACAAGAAGTGGCAGTAAAAGCTATAACAACATGTGAACAAAAATTCAAATGTCTAGTACGCAGTTTGGTCACTGACAATGCTGCAAACGTATCCAAGATGAGAAGAAATTTAGAAGAGCAGGGAGGGAATACAAAGCTAATAACATATGGTTGCAGTGCTCATTTGCTGCACCTCTTAGCCAAAGACTTAAGTGTTCCAGAAATAAAGGCTAATGTTGTTGAAATTGCTAAATACTTCCATAATAATCATTTTGCTGCAGCAGCTCTGAAAAGGATGGGTGGAACCAAGCTAACACTCCCACAAGATGTTAGATGGAACTCTGTGGTGGACTGTTTTGAGCAGTATATCAAAAACTGGCCTATTCTGATGACACTCTGTGAAGAAAATCGAGATAAAATAGATGGCACTGTCACGGCCAAAATCCTCAACATTGGGCTTAAGAGAAATATTGAACATATGCTGAGCTTCCTGAAACCCATCTCTCAAGCTTTAAACAAAATACAGAAAAATAGCTGTTTTATTGCGGATGCTGTTGAAATTTGGAAGGAACTGAGTGAACACTTAAAAACAGAACTACACATGGACAGAATTAAATTACAAGCAGTAAACAAACGAATGGGACAAGCACTGACTCCAGCTCATTTTTTGGCAAATATTGTCAATATCCAATATCAGGGTCAAAACCTAAGTGCTGAGGAAGAGGAGTTAGCTATGACATGGGTATCCAGCAATCATCCATCTTTAATGCCAACTATAATAAACTTCAGAGCTAAGGGGGAACCATTCAAGAAATATATGTTTGCTGAAGATATTTTAAGGAAGGTCACACCAGTAAACTGGTGGAAGTCACTTAAGCGCTTGGATTTAGAGACTGTTCAAGTAATGATTTCACTTTTAACAGCAGTAGCTTCTTCTGCAGGCGTTGAAAGAATATTCTCTTCCTTTGGACTCATTCATTCTAAATTGAGAAATCGGTTGGGACCCAATAAAGCAGGAAAGCTTGTTTTTCTTTTCCAGATTATGAATAGGAACAAAGAAGAAGATGATGATGAAGATGACGACGAGTGAGCTACAGAGGACAGCAGGGAGAGTAGTATTTAAGTTTTTCATGTGTCGGCTGGGCTGACAGTCTAAGTTTCTTAAAATATATATATATTTTATTTAGCCAAATTAGTTAACAAACATGGATGTTTGTTTAAGCAAATAACTTATGCTGTAATGTTGTTATTGTTTCAGTTGAATAAATCTATTTAAATTATTATGGTCAGGATTATTTTTCTCCTTCCTAAGTACAACAGAACAGTGGTGTCCAAATATGAATGATTAACCCATTAAACTGGGGAGAAAAAAGTAATATAAAAAGTGATTCTAAAAATCTTCATCTACTTGCATGTTAAAGTAGCAAGAACTAGTTTAGGTAGAAACTTTGATTTAAATCACTGATTTAAATCAAGCCTTACTGACTAGTGATTTAAATTGTGATTTAAATCGTGATTTAAATCAGTTTGATTTAAATCAAATCCACCCTGATTCTGATAGATATTCGTTAGATC
>JARQOD010003901.1:0-60061 GCA_033576555.1 Oophaga sylvatica | reverse complement strand
GGCCCATGCCCCGGCATTACTATATTATAGGGGTGTTTTGAATTTAGAGGTCACACAGAACCACACAGTAGGTGCAAATAGGGACAATAGGGCAGAGCGGCTCGTTTTGGGGGGTACCAAAGTGTAGTAAAGGGGCAATACTGCAGCCGGCTCAGTATTGGATATCAGGTGCTTTAATAGGGCCCCTACGACAGCAGGGCTCAGTTTGGGTCAGGTGTAGTAATAGGGACAATACGGCAGCAGCGGCTCAGTTTGGGTTCAGGTGTAGTAATGGGACACATCGGCAGCAGGGGCTCAGTTTTGGGGTATCGGTGTAGTAAAGGGAACATACGGCAAGCAGGGCCAGTATGGGGTATCGGGGGTAGTAATGGGGGCACAACGCAGCGCGGCTCAGTATTGGAGTATCAGGTTAGTTAGGGACCATACGGCAGCAGCGGCTCGTATTGGGGTATCAGCAGGTGGGAGTTTGTGCGGTTGAGAATGTCCAATTGGTGACATGCGGTGCTGAAAATATAGAAGTGAAACGTGTCTTTGTTGTTTCTTTTGTAGTTGAGTCCTGGTGGAGAGTCGTCATGTCGGTCTGGGGCCAGATGGAAAAGACATGAAAGTGAAACAATTCCATCAGAAAGAACGTAGCAGTAAGTCATTACTGTAACCTGCTGTAATCTCTTATTGTTTTTGTAGGACTGGTGTTTTTTTCCATGACCTTTGGGGGGTGTATCATATTGCTTTTTATTATTTTTAATTTTTTTGGAACAGCGCGGTTTTGCGAGGTTCTCTGGTTAGGGGCCCACTCAGAGTTTCGCCCCCCTAAACCGAAACCCTAGCTAGCCTTGTCCAAGGCAACTTCTCCCAAACCCTCCAAGAGCAGTTTGGCGATCAACAATGCCTTTTCCAGCATGAAGGGCCCCTTGCCATAAAGCAAAGGTGAAAATAATGGCCGGGAAAAACATAGAGATTTTGGTCCATGGCCTGAAACTCCCCAGATTTAATCCCATTGAGAATTTGTGGTCAATCATCAAGAGACGGGTGGACAAACAAAACCTAAAAATTTTTGACAAAATGAAAGCATTGATTGTGCAAGAATGGATGCTATCAGTCGGGATTTGGTAGAAGTTGATTGAAGCATGCCAGGGAAAATTTTGCAGAGGTCCTGAAGAAAAGGGTCAACACTGTAAATATTGACTTGCTGCATTAACTCATTCTAACTATCAATATAAGTTTTTTGTTACTCAAGTTTGAAATTATTATATTCTGTCTGTGAAAAAAAACATCTGTTCAAAACACAAAAAAAACAGAGGGCAGCGACATGTGAAAATATAATATTTTCATTCTCAAAATTTTGCCATGACGTAATGTATAATTCCACATGTGTTTTTATTGTTTGAGCCTTCAGTGTGATTCACAATTTTTCATTTATGAAAATACGAAAAACATTGAATGGAAGGTGTGTCCAAACTTTTGGTCTGTACTTATGTACCCTATGTTGTATGTGTTTTTTTTTTTACTATTCAAACAGTACCGGAGATGGATATACTGTCCCATCATCGGCTACTGATGTCACTGTAGCGAATAGCCGGGGCTAGTAGTTCCATCGACGATGCCCCCTACACACAAACCACCACAAACCGCTGCCACACACCTGCACCAGACACACATAGATACACACAACACCCGCACACAAACCCGCACATATTCACGCACACACAGTCTTCGTACACACTCTTCCTCCTCCCTTCTGCAGCGTTTCCGCACGACCTGCAAAATCCGCAATCTTTTTAAACCTGCGGATTTGATGATCAATTTCAAGTCAATGGGTGGAAAAAACCTGCAGAGCCACAAAAGAATTGAAATACTGTGGGAAATAAAAACGCTCAAATCTGCAATATTTTTCCACAGCAGTGACAACAAACCTCAAATTAACATAGCTAACTTTTGGGTGTGCACTAACTGCGGATTTGATGCAATTCCGCGCCTCCAAAAAGCATCTAAATCGCAGCGTGTGCACATACCCTTAGGGTTAAGTGGGCTCATACACCGACAGTCACTGCATAGTGCAAAGATGCAAAACAAGTCTGCTCTGGCTGAAGATAGTAAAAAAATTGGGCAAGGAGACCCCAAATGCTAAAAGCAGGAGACCCCCACATAGGGGAAGGAGACCCCCAAATGCTAAAAGCAGGAGACCCCACAATGGGGCAAGGAGACCCCCAAAATGCTAAAAGCAGGAGACCCCCACAATAGGGCAAGGAGACCCCCAAATGCTGGAAGTAGGAGACCCCCACCCAACCACTTTCTTGTGTGCATGCTGCAGATACCATTGTGTGACCCGCACCACAATTGTGGGTTACCAGGGCAAGGGGGTACTCGGAGCCGAGCCCATGGAAGTCTATGGGATTTGTGTCACTGGCAGCGGTGGCTCGGTCCGTGGCCCTGGCGGTCAGGCGTATGATGGGGGGGAATTATTTACGGGGGATTGGTAGATAACAGTTCGTGACGCCACCTGTTTTTTCTAGTCACTAAGACCAGCGCTGCTGTAGATCTCTGAGGGGATGTTGTGGCAGCTAGATGACGGGTCCCCCACAGGTGGGACTGGTCCCTCAAAGTCTATGGTTATAATGATGTAGGTGCAGATAAATGAATCAGTCTCACACCATCCAGCGTCTTTCCATACTTTTTACTTGTCAGATGTTTAGGCAGGTCCCGGGAGCTGGTCGGGGTGGAGACTGCACGTCCAGGTAACAGCAGAGCAGGTTAGAGGCCTCCTTAACTTTCAATATGATGAGTCCAACTAGCATGGAACTAAGTAACTCCGATTACTTCCAGCTAACTCCATAGCTGTACTGCCCGGTCATTTTGTGGTGGAGCCTTCTATGTGGTGAGAACAGAGTCCTTCTATGCTAGGCCTAGCTAAAAAGTCCTTGTTCCTCCTGACCCCCGATTACGTACCGACACTTCAAGGGCTGCTTTCTGCGACCTAAGGTCCAGTAAGACTCTGGTTGTCCCTTACTATGAGTGAATCAATAGCAACTCCTCGGTCCCCAGTGACCGGATAATTAGTGTAGGCAATTCACTACCTAAGGCACTGCTCCGTCCTCTCCACTGTGCCCTTCGCCCTGCTTTCCACTCTCAACACAGGCACTGCACACTTCCTAAGGTAGTACAAGTCAATCCTTTCTTGCTTCTTCCTTGGAGCTTGCTGACAGATTCTCAGTATGCTCCTAGTTCAGGAACACATCAACTGAACTTCACTGTCCTTGGGACAGGCGACTGAAGTTTCTGCTGCAAACTTCCCTTTCTCCAAAGCTGTCTCTGTCTTCAGGTTAAGGAACAGCTCTGACTAGGCTAAGATGAACTGGCTCACCCTTACTAGCCTCCACTTTATGAACTGCTGACAGGAACCAACTGAGTGACTGTCTTTCACTTCACTTCCTGGAAGACTCCTCACTACTTCACAAGTCCAGACTAGACTGACTTCTCTCTGCTGCATGTCACTAGCTTATATACCCTATGGGTGTGTCTAAAGTGTGAATGTATGATGTGAGCTTTAACTGTTACCTTTCTGTGCAGACTCCAGGATTTTGTGTGCCTTACATACCAGGGCTACACATCCCCCTTGGTAAAATACAGCACTCCCGGCTGTGAAATAGACAAAGAAAGACATTTTGTTTTGCATTTAAACAATTAACATCAAACTCTTCCCAGCAGGGAGGTGAGAAATTCTTAAACGTTGCATTATGGACAATAGAAAATACAAAAGTATCAAATCATCAAGACATTCAATAAAATACACATAGTATTCTTGTGAAGGACCGCACCAAACCTTCAACGTGGGTCCTGGGTGGGCTGCAGGACATTTGACTGCAGACCTCACTCAGTGCCACACCATACAGGTTTTATGTTCAGAGGTAAGTCAAGGCTTCAAAGTGAAACCAAGACAAGGCACAAAGTGCAACTATTTACAGGATACAGTTTTTGGGCTGGCTCAGTCCTCAGCCACGCAGTCCATTATAAGACATTTTCAATAATTCACATTCTATCACAATACTTTAAATTCCTTCAAGTGCAATAAACTTCTTTATACAAACTTTATACAATTGATCATAGATAATAACCCTTTTCTGAGTCATAATAAACTACTGTTGATAACGAATAGGTAGCTTCCCTTTCGTTGTTCGTTCCGATCTACGTGGAGTAGCATCAGGTATATTGGTCTTGATCTATCTGTTCTGCGTAACGACAAACTATAATACTGCCTCAATCTTTCTATGGATCTGGCAAGCGTACTGAGGGCTGGGCGGTGTGAGTCAGCTTCACCAGGGGATCCCATAGCATGGGGCGCTGCTTCCGGTGATTCTACTTCTTGAGATTCTGCAAGCTGGGGTTCTGCTGGAATAGGTACCTCTAGAAATGGTTTTTGTTGGCACAATGGGCATGACTGGAGGTGGAGTTTCCTCTTGTGGCTGATAAAACTGCAACACAGGAATGATTACCGCATCTCCCAGTCTGGGCCAATCCGCAGGTAAGTCTCCCAGATCCGTGTGTATGACCTCCTCTTCACTTTCTTCTCGATTGACGACAGGGTTCTCTTCACGAAGCTTTAATGGCTCTGGACACAATTTTAAATGGTCTCTAGACACAGTGGCGGTCGTTCTTCCTCCATCCTTACTGATGATACAGACTTTTCTGTTATCATATTTGGAATTTTGTACGACATAGGGCTCTTGTTCCCACTGGTTGTCCAACTTGTGCATCTTTCTTTTCCTTTTTAACACCATTTCTCCAGGCATCAAAGGCTTAGCGGGAGCATTCTTGTTGTAAATATTCTCCTGCTTTCCCGGCTTTTTAAGACTTTCTTCTACGCAGGCTTGCACTCTTCTGTATTGCTCTTGCCGATTTGTGTCCCAATTTTCAACAGTGTCATCTGCCTCTGGTTCCACCACACCAAGTTCCAAGTCCATTGGCAGTCTTCCAGGCCTTGCTCTCATAAGGTAAGCTGGTGTGCAGTTGGTAGAACTCACTGGTATGTGGTTGTACAAGTCAACCAAGTCAGGTAACAATTCTGGCCACCGATTTCTTTCTTCCAGCGGTATGGATTTTAGCAAGTCAACGACAATGTGGTTCATTTTCTCGCAAAGGCCGTTGGTTTGGGGGTGGTATGGCGTCGTTCTAATTTTCTTACACCCATACAAGTGACAAAATTCCTTAAACAGATCCGCTTCAAAAGCAGGGCCTTGATCAGTCAGTACCTGCTCTGGATACCCATGTGGTCTGCAGAAGCTTGCTTGGAAGGTCCTTGCTGCCGTCACTGCTGTCTGATCCTTGACGGGGATGACCACCAAAAATCTCGAATAATGATCCACCATGGTCAGGGCATATGAGTATCCAGACCTGCTTGGCGACAATTTGACGTGGTCCAAGGCCACGATCTCCAAGGGACGAGTCGTCCGGATAGGCTGCAGGGGTGCCTTCTGACTACCGTAGTCCTTTCGTCTGAGACCACAGGGTCCACAGTTCCGACACCACCTCTCGATGGAGCTGCGCATTCCTACCCAGTAGAACCGGCACCTCAACAGGGTCTCCAGCTTTCTCCAGCCAAAGTGTCCTGCTTGATCGTGGTACGCTTCCAACACCATTTGGACGTCTCCCTTGGGGACCACTATCTGCCATAACCATTTCATGGGTCCTGGGGTTGACGTATCTCCTGCACAACTTCTCACGGTATAGGAACAACCGGCTTCTCTCATTCCACAGGAGCTTTGCTGACATAGGTGCATCTTTTTCCAAGGAGGAACCTTCCTGTCTTAACAACTCCTTGATACGGCTGACCACTGGATCGCTGTCCTGAGTCTCTTTCCAACTGTGATGGGGTAAGGGATTTAACGTTGCACCATACTGCTTTCTGTGGACATGCTGCTCATGGATTATCCCATTTCGATGGAACGCAGGTAGCTCAATTTCTTCCAGGTCGTCCGATTCTTCTTCCGTGTCAGATTCATGTGGCATTCGGGACAATGCGTCGGCGTTAGCATTCTTACGGCCTGCCCGGTACTTGATGGTAAACTGGTAATTTGACAACCGAGCCATCCAACGCTGCTCCATGGCTCCCAGCTTGGCTGTTTCCAGGTGCGTTAACGGGTTGTTGTCTGTGTACGCCGTGAACTTGTTGGAGGCAAGGTAGTGCTTAAATCTTTCAGTAATGGCCCAGACCAGCGCCAGAAACTCCAGCTTGAAGCTGCTATAATTCTCCGGATTCCTCTCAGTTGGCCTGAGTTTTCTGCTGGCGTAAGCGATGACTTTTTCTTGGCCATTCTGCTTCTGACTGAGAAACTGCTCCCAAACCTTCATTACTGGCATCGGTGTACAGCAGGAACGGTTGGCTGTAATCAGGATAAGTCAAGATTTCATCACCTGTAAGGATCTCTTTCATCTTTTGGAATGCTTCAGCCTGTTCCTTACCCCAATTAAAGGGAGGGTTTCTGCTCTTTAGGATTGTCCTACTAGGAGGTCCTGTAGAGGCGCTGCCTTCTTCGTGTAATCTTTCACGAACCTCCTGTAGTAACCCGTTAGTCCCAGGAACTGTCGCACTTCCTTGAGGTTCTTCGGCTCCGGCCATTTCTGGATGGCGGTGACTTTCTCTGGGTCCGGCGCTACTCCCCCTGAACTGACGATGTGCCCCAAGTATTGTACCTTCTGTTTGAGTAGATGGCATTTTGAGGGTTTCAACTTCATCCCGTACCTGGACAGGGACTCGAATACTTCTGCCAGGTGCTTCAGATGGTCCTCATATGTCTTGGAGTACACGATGACGTCGTCTAGGTATAGCAGCACGGTTTCAAAATTGAGATGTCCCAGGCAATTTTCCATCACTCTCTGAAATGTTCCCGGGGCACTACTGAGCCCAAACGGCATTCTGTCGAACTCACAGAGCCCCATTGGGGTGGTGAAAGCCGTTTTCTCACGATCCTGCTCAGCCACAGCCACTTGCCAGTACCCACTAGTCAGATCAAGGGTAGAAAAGTAGTTAGCCATTTTCAGAGCAGCTAAGGACTCCTCAATTCGTGGTAATGGGTAAGCATCTTTATGTGTTATGCGATTCACTTGCCTGTAATCCACACACATTCTCATACTACCATCTTTCTTTTTAACCAGAACTAGAGGTGCTGCCCAGGGGCTACAACTATCCCTTATCACCCCGGCTTCCTTCATATCATGTAACATTTCCTTAGCTTTCTGATAATGGGCTGGAGGTATAGGCCTGTACCGCTCTTTAATGGGAGGATGACCACCTGTAGGGATATGATGCTGTACTCCCTTAATGGCCCCAAAGTCGAGGGGGTGTTTACTAAACACTTGTGCGTACTCTTGTACCACCCGTAATACCCCTTGTTTCTGGTGGCGGGAGTGGTGTCTGTCCCGACATGGAGTTGCTGACACCAATCCGCCACCTGAGTTGCCGGGTCATTATCCTCCGCTAGTTGGCGGGAGTCTAAGGACTCAGTCGGGAGAATGGAATTATTATCGACGGCATGTAATTTAGCAACTGTTGCATAACGGGGTAATTTACTTCATCATCTCCCCAGTTGAGAAGCCGTACCGGTACTCTCCCATTTATCACTTCCACTACCCCCCTCGCTGTCATGAGTGTGGGTCTATGTTCTGAGCAATGGGGTTCTACTACTGCTTGGTAGTTTTGTCCTCTCAGACCTATGGCTGCCCTACACCATATTATCATTTCACTCATTGGGGGTATCACAATAGGATTCGAGTCGGTGACCCGTACATTACCAATTTCGCCGTCTGTAAGCTTCGCTTGCTGCTGACACATCAGGGCCCGGATCTCTCTCTGGATCACTCCCTTCTGCCTTGGTCGGGCGATCTCAGCGAGCTGTTGGAGTAGAAACACAACTTCTCCCAGACAGTTACTGATAATGTTAGTACCCAGAATTATGTTTAAAACCGTTCTCTTCATTTACAGTCTTACTACTAGAAGCCCCTGGTCTTTCAACTCCTCTCTGCCCACTTTCACATCCACACTTTTGGTCCCGAGTACTTCCACAGGGAGACCATTAGAAGCATACACAGTAAAGTCAGGGCTCGGGGGTTGAAGACTATCCATAGACCAGAACTTTGTATATAGGGCATCAGGTATTATGGTCACCTGAGACCCAGTATCTAGCAACGCCGGAACTGCAATCCCATCCAGAATGATGGACAGGTAGGGTCATCCACCCACGAACCTGCGGTTCCAATCTAAGGGGCCTGACGAGTCTCCACCTGGGTGTTGGCCCTCGGACCCAGGTTCTGCCCGTTTAAAGGACACTGTGTCGACATATGACCTTTCCGGTTGCAGCGGTAACAGATGATCTCCGGCGAGGAGGGTGCTGGTCAGGGGTTGCTCCTGGGGGTGGCGTTGTCCTCCTCCGGTGGGGCGACGTCCTCCTTCTCCTCCGGTTCATCCATGGGACATCCTCCGGGCAGTCGGCTAATAAGATCTTTCCTTCTTCCTCTTTCCGCAGCTGCAGGGCATTCATCACAGCAGCCAGATTTTTAGTCAACTGGCGCACTTCTGAGCGCAGACAGTCCAATTCACTAGGGGGCGTCACCTGCGTTTTGGCTTCTGCCGCTAGCGGGGAAAAGGTGGGTACTGCCGGTTCCAGAGTGATTTCACCCTGGTGATGTTGGGTTGCCACTTCAGGTTTGCCCAGGGGTCGCAGTCCTTTTATTGCCATGTCCTTTAGGGCATCAAAGGTGGCATCTGGATGATCTAAAGACCACCAATTTACAGTTCTGCGTTCCGATTGGGACCTCAGTCCTTGCACAAATTGTTCTTTCAGCATCTTATTTTCATCAATGACACTTATGGTATTAACCTGCTTGAGGGCTCGCAGGGCCCCTTGTAGTCGGCAGGCATAGTCCCTTATACTGTCACTTGGTTGCTGTGAACAGTTGTAGAATGCCATCCGGAGATCTGTTTCGGTGCGATCTTCAAAAATGGCCTGTAACTTTAAGAGGATCGCAGGCACCAACTCCTGGTCCGTGGTAGCCCAAGTCTCCACTTCTCTCTCAGCAGCGCCAGTTAGCTGCCCTATTAATACTGCAGCTTTTTGCCTCTCAGACATAGAGTACATTTCCAGGACACTGCATATCTTCCGTTTGAATCCTGCTAAAGTGCCTGGCTCGCCGCTGTACTGGGGGAGCCATTTCGCCCCAGGCATATATGGGAGCGTTAGTGGCATGAGCGGGACTACCGGGCCGGGTGCTGGGCCTGCGCCCCCATCCGGCGCTACAATGCCACGCGGCGCGGGTCGGGGCCTCCGGCTGGGGCTGCACTGTCGGCCGGTTGTTGCGACATATTAGTGCCCCCTTGGTTAATCGGGGCCTACCGTTTCCAGAAGCTGCCGCTCCACAAGCACAGCGATGGGGACAGGACCTTCGTCGCAGGCGCTCTGATGTCAGAGCGTTCACTTCCTGTCGCAGGACCTGCCGCTGAGTCAGAGCCGGGGGCGTGTCCGAGACTCTGCGCGCCTTTCAGGTACGCCCACCTTCTTCTCCAGCGCCTCAGGGCGCGAATATGGCGGCAAATATGGCGGTATTTGGCGCCAAAAGCACAGACAGTCTTTTTCACCAAAACACTCCACAGGCACACAGGGCTCGCAATGCTGCAAGTTTCGGATCCTGTTCGTGACGCCAAAGTTGTGTTGACCCGCACCACAATTGTGGGTTACCAGGGCAATGGGGTACTCGGAGCCGAGCCCATGGAAGTCTATGGGATTTGTGTCACTGGCAGCGGTGGCTCGGTCCGTGGCCCTGGCGGTCAGGCGTATGATGGGGGGGAATTATTTACAGGGGATTGGTAGATAACAGTTCGTGACGCCACCTGTAGTTTTCTAGTCACTAAGACCAGCGCTGCTGTAGATATCTGAGGGGATGTTGTGGCAGCTAGATGACGGGTCCCCCACAGGTGGGACTGGTCCCTCAAAGTCTATGGTTATAATGATGTAGGGTGCAGATAAATGAATCAGTCTCACACCATCCAGCGTCTTTCCATACCCAGGTCCCGGGGAGCTGGTCAGGGTGGAGAATGTGCTTCGAGATAACAGCTGAACAGGTTAGAGGCCTCCTTTACTACCAATATGATGAGTCCAACTTGCTTGAAGCTAAGTTAACTCCGAACACTCCAGCTAACTCCATAGCTGTACTGCCCGGTCAGCATTGTGGTGGAGCCTTCCAGTGATGAAACTAGGTTCTTCTATGCTTGGCCTAGCTCAAAGTCCCTATTCCACCTGACTCCGATTACGTACCGACACTTCAAGGGCTGCTTTCTGCGACCTAAGGTCCAGTAAGACTCTGGTTGTCCCGTTACTATGAGTGAATCAATAGCAACTCCTCGGTCCCAGTGACCGGATAATTAGTGTAGGCAATTCACTACCTAAGGCACTGCTCCGTCCTCTCCACTGTGCCCTTCGCCCTGCTTTCCACTCTCAACACAGGCACTGCACACTTCCTAAGGTAGTACAAGTCAATCCTTTCTTGCTTCTTCCTTGGAGCTTGCTGACAGATTCTCAGTATGCTCCTAGTTCAGGAACACATCAACTGAACTTCACTGTCCTTGGGACAGGCGACTGAAGTTTCTGCTGCAAACTTCCCTTTCTCCAAAGCTGTCTCTGTCTTCAGGTTAAGGAACAACTCTGACTAGGCTAAGATGAACTGGCTCACCCTTACTAGCCTCCACTTTATGAACTGCTGACAGGAACCAACTGAGTGACTGTCTTTCACTTCACTTCCTGGAAGACTCCTCACTAGAGTTGAGCGATACTTTCCGATATCCTAAAGTATCGGAATCGGAATGGTATCGCCGATATCACTAAAATATCGGCGATACCCGATACCGATACCGGAAGTCCCATGTAAGTCTATGGGAACAAAATATCGCAACTAAAAAAAACCCATTCTTTCCTTGTAAACACTAAATATACACACATAGAATACATATATATATATATATACATGTCATTGTGACATATATATACATATATGTATAGTTTATACACTTCTACATAGTAAAATATCCTCTCATTCAATTGCCGGTAAAGCCGGCTTCAGTGAAAAGACAGAAGCACCCGACATGAAATGACACTTGGTGTACATAGGGTTAACCATGTCTTTTCATGTCGTTTGCTATCTGATTTGCACAAACAATTAAATCAGACTATGTGTGCAAAATTTCACACCTGTAGGGGTTAATTAAAGGTGTAAATTCGTTGTAAAAAAAACGGACTTTTTTTGCTACGAATTTACACCTTTAATTAACCCCTACAGGTGTGAAATTTTGCACACATAGTCTGATTTAATTGTTTGTGCAAATTAGGCTGGAGTCACACACAACCACAAAAAATCGGTCCGTTTTAGACGGTCGACAATCGGATCAAAATAAAAACATCACACATCCTTCTGGCATCCGATTTTCCTTCAAAGATGCGATTTAATCGCATGTGTGTGTACCTTGTAACATCCGATTTTCATCCGACTTGCGAGATTTTCTCGCAGGCTTGCAAAACTGACATATAATGGATCCAAAAGAATAGTATTTAAATGCCAAAAGAAAGAATAGATATATACACATAGAGCACATATATATATATATATATATATATATATATATATGTCATTGTGACATATATATATATACATATATTTATAGTTCTTACACTTCTACATACTGTTATAGCCGCTAATTCAATTGCCGGCTTCAGTGAAATCACAGAAGCCGACATGAAATGATACATTGTTTCCACACATTTAACCATGTAATTTCATGTATTTTTATATATGTTTGAAACATACAATTACATGAGTATATGTGTGCTAAATTTCAGACATGTAGGGGTTAATTAAAGGTGTAAATTCGTTAAAAAAAAATGCGTGGGCTCCCGCTGTATTTTCTCCACCAGACAGACAAAGCAAGCGAGTGGGGGCAGATAATAATAGCCTAGGGAGGGTACATTTTTTTTGTGCCCCCCCTGGCTACTAACATCTGCCCCCAGACACCCCAGAAAGGGCAAATCTATAATTAGATTCGCCCTTTCTGGCACTTTGCCCGTCTATTCCCATTGCCCTGTAGCGGTGGCGAATGGGTTAATAAGGGGTTAAAATGACCTTGCAATTGAAAGGTCACTTTAAGCCAGGTTAATAATTGATAGCTGTCAATTAGGCAACTATCAATTATTAATCCTATTGTATGAAAGAAAAATCAAACACACACACTTTAATAAAAAATAAGTTTAATGAAATAATCACACAGTTTTTGACCATATTTTATTTTCCTGCTAAAACCATTTCCTGTAATAAAAATAAAATAAAAAAGCAAAATTATACTTACCAATCCGATGTACAGTCAGGTCCCACGGTGTAATCCATCAGAAAGGGTTAACAGGTTAAAGGTCGCAGAGAGCTAATAATGCTGTCTCAGACCTGTATTCCCCTGAATGAATAACTTCCTCTCCCAGCGAAAGTAGAGGAATAGATTCATGAATGGAGCTTAATTGATTTCTTGCCAATTTAACTGTAGTGACCTGACCTAAAGGGAAAGTGGACACAATCAATTAAGCTTCATTCATGAAACACATCCTCTCCTGTCGCCAGGAGAGGAACTTATTCATTCATGAGCTTTGAGCTGAGCATGCAGGATTACTTGCACTGCTTGGCTCAAAGCTAGTTAACCCTTTGTGAAGGATTACAGCGTGGGACGTGACAGATCGGCGGAATAGGTAAGAATAATGTTGTTTTATTTCTTTTTTTTATTTTAGGAGATCAATGGCTTCGCACGGATTTAGTGTAAAATAAAATATGGTCAAAAAAATGTGTTTTTATTTCATTAAAATTATTTATTCTTAAAGTGTGTGTGTTTTTTTATTTACTTCAATAGGATTAATAATTGATAGTTGTCTAATTGACAGCTATCAATCATTAACCTGCCTTAAGGTCACCTTTCAATTGCAAGGTGACAGTAAGGTGAGATTAACCCATTCGCCACCGCTACAGGGCAATGGGAATAGACGGGCAAAGTGCCAGAAAGGGCGAATCTAATTATAGATTTGCCCTTTCTGGGGTGTCTGGGGGCAGATGTTAGTAGCCAGGGGGGGCACAAAAAAATGCACCTTCCCTGGGCTATTATTATCTGCCCCCACTCGCTTTGCTTTGTCTGTCTGGTGGAGAAAATACAGCGGGAGCCCACGCATTTTTTTTCAACGAAATTACACCTTTAATTAACCCCTACATGTCTGAAATTTTGCACAAATACACTCATGTAATTGTATGTTTCAAACATATATAAAAATACATGAAATTACATGGTTAAATGTGTGGAAACAATGTATCATTTCATGTCGGCTTCTGTGATTTCACAAAACCCGGCAATTGAATTAGCGGCTATTACAGTATGTAGAAGTCTAGGAACTATAAATATATGTATATATACATGTCACAATGACATGTATATATATATGTATGTGTTCTATGTGTATATATCTATTCTTTCTAGTCTTTATTAAAGCTGTCAGTGTGATTTTACAGTATAGGCGGGGATGAATTGCCGGCTTTTCTAAAGGACACCGATGCGATTTCATCGCAAGTCACACAGTGTGGTCCGTTTGTAATCAGATTTTTCATCGCTCCCATAGACTTGCATTGGCGATTGTCGACCGACAATCGGTGACAATCGCAGCATGCTGCGATTGTACACGGACGTTTAAAAGTGACCACAAAAAATCTGATACTGGGAGCTGCTCCATAGATTAACATAGGTCCGACTGCAATGCGATATTTCATCGCATTGCAGTCGTCCGATTTTGTCGCCAGTGTGACTCCGGCCTTAGATAGCAAAGGACATGAAAAGACATGGTTAACCCTATGTACACCAAGTGTCATTTCATGTCGGGTCACCCGACATGAAATGACACTTGGTGTACATAGGGTTAACCATGTCTTTTCATGTCCTTTGCTATCTAATTTGCACAAACAATTAAATCAGACTATGTGTGCAAAATTTCACACCTGTAGGGGTTAATTAAAGGTGTAAATTCGTTGTAAAAAAAACGGACTTTTTTGCTACGAATTTACACCTTTAATTAACCCCTACAGGTGTGAAATTTTGCACACATAGTCTGATTTAATTGTTTGTGCAAATTAGATAGCAAAGGACATGAAAAGACATGGTTAACCCTATGTACACCAAGTGTCATTTCATGTCGGGTTCTGCATTTTCACAAAAGCCGGCAATTGAATTAGCGGCTATTATACTATGTAGAAGTGTATGAACTACAAATATAAATATATATATATATATGTGTCACAAATTCAATGACATGTATATATATATATGAGGTGTAAAATTGCTGAAAAAAAATGCGTGGGCTCCCGCCCTATTTTCGCAACCAGACAGACAAAGCCAGTGAGTGGGGGCAGATAATAATAGCCCAGAGAGGGACCATTATTTTTGCCCCCCCCGGCTACTAACATCTGCCCCCAGACACCCCAGGAAAGACAAATCTATAATTAGATTCGCCCTTTCTGGCACTTTGCCCGTCTATTCCCATTGCCCTGTAGCGGTGGCGAATGGGTTAATATGGGGTTAAAGCCACCTTGCTATTGAAAGGTGACCTTAAGCCAGGTTAATAATTGAGAGCTGTCAATTAGACAACTATCAATTATTAATCCTATTGCATGAAATAAAATAAAACACACACACTTTAATTAAAAATCATTTTAATGAAATAAAGACACATGTTTTTGACCATCTTTTATTTTACTGCAAAAACCATTTCCTGTAATAAAAATAAAATAAAAAAGCAAAATTATTCTTACCTATCCCATGCACAGTCAGGTCCCACGGTGTAATCCTTCAGAAAGGGTTAATGTTTACTGCAGGGACCGCAGCTAATGCTGCAGCCTCACAGTAAACCCCAAATGATTGAGTTCCTCTCCTGCCTGACAGGAGAGTAAAGGCTGGGTGTCACATAACGATACACCAGCGATCCCGACAACGATATGCACTTGTCAGGATCGCTGGTGTATCGCTACATGATCGCTGCTGAGCTGCCAAACAGGCAGCTCAGGCAGCGATCTGGGACAGCGACACTGCGGGTAACATCGCTTAAGGGCCCGTCTCACATAGCGATATCGCTACCGAGATCGCTGCTGAGTCACTAGTTTTGTGACGCAGCAGCGAGCTCACCAGCGATATCGCTGTGTGTGACATTCAGCGACGATCAGCCCCCTGCCGGGTATCGCTGATCGTCGCAGAAATGTCAGGACCTTTTTTTGATCGCTGGTTTCCCTCTGACAGGCACGCATCGCTGCGTGTGACAGGCGGGAGACCAGCGATCCGCTGGTAACCAAGGTACACAGCGGGTTTCCAGGCACCGCGCAGCGCTTGGAAACCCGCTATGTACCTTGGATACCAGCTCCCTGCATCAGGGCGCTGGTATCCAAGGTACACAGCGGGTTTCTAGGCACAGCCCCGCGCCTGGAAACCCGCTGTGTACCTTGGTTACCAGCGGATCGCTGGTCTCCCGCCTGTCACACGCAGCGATGTGTGCCTGTCAGCGGGAAACCAGCGATCAAAGGTCCTGACATTTCAGCGACGATCAGCGATACCCGGCAGGGGGGCTGATCGTCGCTGAATGTCACACACAGCGATATCGCTGGTGAGCTCGCTGCTGCGTCACAAAACTAGTGACTCAGCAGCGATCTCGGTAGCGATATCGCTATGTGAGACGGGCCCTTAAGTGGAAAGCTTAATTGATTGCTTTCCACTTTCACTTCAGGTCAGCCAGGGACACAATCAGTGACGTCAGAGGGAACTGATTAACAAAAATAGGGGTTCCCTTCGAAAAAAAAATGGCGTGGGGTCCCCCCTATTTTTGTTAACCAGCCAGATGAAGCAGACCGCTGAGGCCTGGATTTTCAGGCTGTTAAGGAGCCAAGATCCATGGACCTTGCCAGCCTGATAATACCAGGCCACAGCAGTCTGCATATCTTGGCTGATTAACAAAAATAGGGGATCCCCTCGAAAAAAATTGGCGTGGGGTCCCCCCTATTTTTGTTAACCAGCCAGATGAAGCAGACCGCTGAGGCCTGGATTTTCAGGCTGTTAAGGAGCCAAGATCCATGGACCTTGCCAGCCTGATAATACCAGGCCACAGCAGTCTGCATATCTTGGCTGATTAACAAAATAGGGGATCCCCTCGAAAAAAATTGGCGTGGGGTCCCCCCTATTTTGTTAACCAGCCAGATGAAGCAGACCGCTGAGGCCTGGATTTTCAGGCTGTTAAGGAGCCAAGATCCATGGACCTTGCCAGCCTGATAATACCAGGCCACAGCAGTCTGCATATCTTGGCTGATTAACAAAAATAGGGGATCCCCTCGAAAAAAATTGGCGTGGGGTCCCCCCTATTTTTGTTAACCAGCCAGATGAAGCAGACCGCTGAGGCCTGGTTTTTCAGGCTGGTAAGGATCCAATATCCATGGACCTTGCAAGCCTGATAATACCAGGCCACAGCAGTCTGCTTAGCTTGGCTGGTTAACAAAAATAGGGGATCCCCTCGAAAAAAAAACGGCGTGGGGATCCCCCCTATTTTTGTTAACCAGCCAAGTAAAATGCAGACTGCTGCGGCCTGGTATTAAAAGACTGTCAAGGCCCATGGATTTTGGCCCTCAACAGCCTGATAATACCAGGCTACAGCAGCCCCACATTTGGCGCATCAAAAGATGTGCCAATTGTGGCACCTTACCCGGCTCTTCCCACTTGCCCTGTAGCGGTGGCAAGCGGGGTAATAAGGGGTTAATGTCACCGTTGATTGCACGGTGACAATAAGCCCGGTTAATAATGGAGAGGTGTCAATAAGACACCGATCCATTATTAATCCCAAAGTTATTAAATGTTTAAAAAAAAGACAGCAAGAAAAAAGTCTTTTAATGAAATAAAAGAGACAACACAGTTTTCATTTTTTTTATTGTACTCTCATTCCTGCGACGCCATCGATCTCCTGTAAAAAAAGAAAAAAAACAAACCAACAGTATACCACCTGTCCGACGCAGTCCATAACGACAGTCCCACGACGATCCAGCTCTGCTACATCGCAATGACAAGCAGAGCCTGTCATTGCAACGCAGCACAGCTGATTACCTGCTTCCCCGGCGGTGACGTCATCGGACTGACTGCTTTACGGCCGCGATTACCCAGCAGTCACTGCAGTTATCGCGAGAAACTGCATGTGACCGCCGGGGAAAGAAGATGGCGGCCATGAAGCAGTGCAGGACGTGACCGCCGGAGATCTTCTGCCAGGTAAGTGCCGCTGACTCCTGACAGACCCGACCGACGGACACTGACAGTGACAGTGACAATCCCGATTCCGGTATCCGATAAGACGAAAATATCGGAACTCGGAATCGGAATTCCGATACAGCTAATATCGGCCGATACCCGATATTTGCAGTATCGGAATGCTCAACACTACTCCTCACTACTTCACAAGTCCAGACTAGACTGACTTCTCTCTGCTGCATGTCACTAGCTTATATACCCTATGGTGTGTCTAAAGTGTGAATGTATGATGTGAGCTTTAACTGTTACCTTTCTGTGCAGACTCCAGGATTTTGTGTGCCTTACATACCAGGGCTACACACCATGCCCGCCCTACCCTGTGCATATACTTGACAGAAGGATGCCCCCTCAGTACAGACCCTACTATAAGTCCATACTGCCCCCCTTTTGGGGGTGGGGTCCCCATTCACTATCTCTCCATACCACCTCTAAAGCAGGGTGCAGACTGCGGGGTACGCGCGGTGCCGCTTCCCCAGTACCTGCACACCTGCCTCTCTTCACCCCTGCAGGGGCTCCTCTCACTCCACAACTATAAAGTTTGGCGGCCGAGCCTGCAGCTAGGTCCGGCCTCCCCGCTCTGCAGGTTCACTCACCCCAGTGATGCCTGCTCCTGCGCCCGACCCAGGACACCACCGCCTGCACTTGTGGCTCGTCCTCCTCCCTGATCCTCCCGCACTACGTCACACACAGCGGCGCGCACATTCTGAACAGTACAGGGCAGGCACCGCCGGCACTGGGGGCTCACGCCGCTCACCTGAGTCTGTGTTGGTGGCGCGGTCCAGTCCCTGCTCCAGGCTCAGGCTGCCTGCTGCTGCACGTGAGTCTGTTTTTGTTATGACAGACACTCACATTCTGGCGCCGGCGCGGTCACGTGGTAAGTACCGCTCATTAAACTCATGAATATGGATGCCACGCCTATGAGAGTGGAGTGATATCCATATTCATCAGCTTAATGAGCGGTATGGTACATGTATGCAGCGCGCTCTAGTGATGTCGGCGGCGGCGCTGGATGGTGGAGCTGCGCAGGAGGAGGTGAGGTGAGTATGATGGGGGTGGGGGAGATTGGGAGGACCGCCGGACTTAAAAGAAAAAAAAAAAAATCTTGCTCAGGTGCCGCCCCCCCCCCGCAGAGTCCCGCCCTAGGCACCTGCCCTCAGATGCCTAATGGGAAATACGGTCCTGCCCCTATGTACAAGAATATAGCTAATATAATACTGCTCCTATGTACAAGAATATAACTACTATAACACTGCCCCTATGTACAAGAATATAACTACTATAATACTGCTCCTTTCTACAATATAACTACTGTAATACTGCCCCTATATACAAGAATATAACTACTATAATACTGCTCCTTTCTACAATAATATAACTACTGTAATACTGCCACTATATACAAGAATATAACTACTATAATACTGCCTCCTAGCTGAGAGGTTGTGTGTTTGTAGCTCTCCTGATGTCTGGAGCAAGCCCAGGGAGGGGCCACCCTGGGCGGGGAAGCTCCCCAGGCAAGGCCCAGGCTTCCCGGCCTACACTGGGACAAGCCTCCCAGGCCTCTCCTAATGGGAATGTTAATCCCAGAGCCACTGTCAGAGCAGTGAATGCAGCGAGCCAAAACTGCAGCAGTTCTGTGAAGGAGGAAAAAGCCGTCAGTAAAGTTTTGGGAGGAAAACCTTCTCCAAGTCCAGCAAAGAAGCAAGAAGGAAAAGTGTCGGTCAGTGATGGGTTACAGCACAATGTGAAGTCAGGTAACTCCCCAGTCAGCAAGCAGCTCCTGCCGGGTGCACAGTTGAGATCAGCCCCAGCTGTGCAGATCACCTCTCCTGCTCCCAGGCAGAGACGGACGTCTTTGGAAAGACAAACCATCCAGGAGAACTTACAGCAGCATGGCAGTATGGCGCGGTCAGGACGCACACGGTCGCAGTCAGGTGGCAGCAGTAAAAGTGCTGTGGAGCCTGGAGCCATGAAACCAGCGGTGGTGAAAATTAAGGAGACGTCTGGGTTCAAGCAGCCGGGGACATCGCTGAATGCAGGATCCCAGGAGGAGACGCCACGTGCACCTGAGCTTCAGCTCGCAGAGGAGATCCCAGGACTGGTCAAGAAGTTCGGTGAGTTACAGCAGCAGAAAGACTCACTACAGATGCAGATAGACACTTGCTATAAGCTAAAGGCTATTAATCCCGGGAGTCATGATTTTTATGATGAGACTCTGAACACACTGGGTGTATTGCTGGCAAAAGTGGTGAGGGACATGGACTGCGTCCTAGAGAGGATGGGGCCCCTGGCAGAGACTTATAGGAACCAGGAAATGTTTAAGTCACAGAAGCAGAACTCTGCAGGTTCCAGGTCAGACATTGTCCCAGGTGGACCCCAGAAGCAGGTGCGGCCAGTGCTGCAGCCTGCAAGTTTCTGCTTCCAAAAGGGGCAAATGCCGCACCAGCAGCAGCCTGTAGTACAGACCCCAGCAGACGTACCACAAGTCTCAGAATGCCCAGCAAAACTGCCTGCAGCAGATCCAAAGCAGAAGCATGTAGTGCAGATTCCAGCAGAGGTACAACAAGTCACAGAATGCCCAGCACAACAGCCTGCAGCAGATTCCAAGCAGCAGCATGAAGGGCACATTCCAGTAGAGGTACAACAAGTCGCAGAATGCCAGCACAGCCGCCTGCAGCAGATTCCAAGCAGCAGCATGGACATTTTTCAGCAGAGGGACTACAAGTCTCAGAATGCCAAGCACCACAGTTGGGCAGTGGACATGTGCCGGTAGTTCCTGATGGTGCCCAGCAGGGCTCTGATGCTGGGGATAACCAGCGCTGTATCTGAGGGGTCGGGGGTTTGGGGGAGCACAGTATCTTTGCTGGACGCTGCGCAGTCTGATAGTGACATTGATGTTGATGATAACAATGTGCATGATGATGTCTGTGATTTCCCCCCTTTAATTCCGAGCACACAAGGTGTAGAAGCCCCCCCTGCTGCAGACCCTCACCCCGTCAGTCAGCCTAGTGTGACCCCGCAGGTTCCCCCCAGTAATGCCTGGAGTCGTGGCGCTCCTTCCTTCACCTCTGGTGCCAATTATACGGCCAGGCGTTTAAACGGAGAAACGTTGTGCGTTTCCGGCACAGAGGTGCCAAGGAGGATCTGCCAGATAGGTTTGTGGTCAGGGAGCTCTTGTGTCGCCAGATGGGGTTTGCGCCAGTCAGCATCTTGGCGGTGATTAATCTTCCAGACAGGCAGGGCTATGACGTCAGCTTTAAGCTCATGAGTGACCTGGACAGGTTTTGGTCTAATTTCCCCAAGTTTAGAGACACTGAGGGCTGGAGTAAGTTCAGCTTTATTCCTATCTCTAAGCCAGACACGGTTACGGTTAATCTCATCTTCTGGAATGAGTCTGTTCCCCGCAGGACATTGTGGTGTGGCTCCGGAGGCATTGTGACCTGGTCTCTGACCTCACCAAAAGCAGAGACAATGATGGTATCTGGACGGGAGGGTGGAGGGTTTTGGTGAAACTGCGCCTAGTGCGAATAATATCACTGCCCACTTACCCAACTACTTCTTTATTGGGAGGGAGAGGGGTGTGTGTTTCTATCCTGGGCAGCCTCGTAAGTGCTTCAAATGTGGCAAGGCGGGTCACCTGGCAAATACGTGTACTGTGGTGAAGTGCAACCTGTGTGGGGAGGTCGGCCATGTGGCTGCAGACTGCCAGAACATCAGGTGCAACCTCTGTGGGAAGATCGGTCACCCTCACAGGGACTGTCCTGACGCCTGGCACAATATCTGTAAGGACTATCCTGATGAGGATTTGGTGGCAGGGGCAGAGATTCTGGAGGAGGCAGCTTTACTGTCAGGGGAAATACTGGCCAGACCGGAGGCCCACCAGGGGTCTACTCAGGTGACACCAGAGCAGCAGGGTTCAGAGGGTGCACAGGGAAGTATGGAGGTTGTCCCTCAGGGGCAGCAGTCACAGGGAAGCATTACTTCAGTACTACCATCTGTGTCTCAGACTAAAAGGAAGAAAAAGGACAAGACCTCCCGTAAACCTGAGGAGTATGACACTGGCCAAGGAGCCAGGAAGAAGGTCCAGAGTTCTGCAGGTGTAATGGACTTATCTAATAGGTTTGGTGTTCTGTCTGAGTCTGACGGTGATTTTGAGGATGACCTTAGAAGAATTGACGCAGAGTTTGATAGGGACGTAGAGGACTGTCCTCCGCCCAAGCGGAAGCCATTACCTGAGGGCTCTCGGGTAGAGTCTGAAATGGAGACCGGCGGTGACCAGAATAACTCTGACTCAGATCTGTGACGCTGTCAACCACATAATGTCCGAGCCCAGATAGATAAAATCATTAGGAAAATTAGGAAATGTTAAGTTATGGAAGGATGTGTCACTGGGTTGAAATATGATGTTTTTTTTTTTTCCAACCAGGTGTATGGACTCTTTAAGATAATTTTATATGTATAATCCGGATATGTAATGTATGTACAATCCAAGTGAATTTATTTTTGTATTACTGGAGGAATGTCAGCATATTTGTATTTGTTTGGTTTTTACAATAAAAATTGCCCCTATGTACAAGAATGTAACTACTATAATACTGCCCCTATGTACAAGAATATGACTACTATAATACTGCTCTTATGTACAAGAATATAACTACTATAATACTGCTCCTATGTACAAGAATATATCACTATAATACTGTCCCTATGTACAAGAATATATCACTATAATACTGTCCCTATGTACAAGAATATAACTACTATAATACTGCCCCTATGTACAAGAATATAACTACTATAGTACTGCTCCTATGTACAAGAATATAAGTACTATAATACTGCTCTATGTACAAGAATATAACTACTCTAATACTGCTCCTATGTATAAGAATATAACTACTATGATACTGCTCCTATGTACAAGAATATTTCACTATAATACTGTCCCTATGTAAAGAATATAACTACTATAATACTGCCCATATGTACAAGAATATAACCACTATAATACTGCCCCCTATGTACAAGAATATAACTTCTATAATACTGGTCCTATGCACAAGAATAAAACTACTAAAATACTGGTCCCTATGTAAAGGAATATAACTACTATAATACTGCCCCTGTGTACAAGAATATAACTGCTATAATGCTGTCCTATATACAAGAATATAACTACTGTATATGTCCCTTTGTACAAGAATATAACTACTATAATACTGGTCCTATGTACAAGAATAAAACTACTATAATACTGGTCCCTTTGTACAGGAATATAACTAATATAATACTGCTCCTATGTACAAGAATATAATTACTAAAATACTGCCCCTATGTACAAGAATATAACTACTATATTACTGCTCCTATGTACAAGAATAAAACTACTATAATACTGGTCCCTATGTACAGGAATATAACTACTATAATACTGCCCCTGTGTACAAGAATATAACTGCTATATGCTGCTCCTATATACAAGAATATAACTACTGTAATACTGTCCCTATGTACAAGAATATAACTACTATAATACTGTCCCTTTGTACAATAATATAACTACTATAATACTGGTCCTATGTACAAGAATAAAACTACTATAATACTGGTCCCTTTGTACAGGAATATAACTAATATAATACTGCTCCTATGTACAAGAATATAATTACTATAAAATACTGCCCCTATGTACAAGAATATAACTACTATATTACTGCTCCTATGTACAAGAATAAAACTACTATAATACTGGTCCCTATGTACAGGAATATAACTACTATAATACTGCCCCTGTGTACAAGAATATAACTACTATAATACTGCTCCTATATACAAGAATATAACTACTGTAATACTGTCCCTATGTACAAGAATATAACTACTATAATACTGCCCCTATGTACAAGAATATAGCTACTATAATACTGCTCCTATAGACAAGAATATGACTATTATAATAGTGCTCCTATGTACAAGAATATAACTAAAATAATACTGTCCCTATGTACAAGAATATAGCTACTATAATACTGCCCGTATGTACAAGAATATAACTACTATAATACTGCGCCTATATACAAGAATAGAACTACTATAATACTGTCCCTTTGTACAAGAATATAACTACTATAATACTGGTCCTATGTACAAGAATAAAACTACTATAATACTGGTCCTTTGTACAGAATATAACTACTATAATACTTCTCCTATGTACAAGAATATAATTACTATAATACTGCCCCTATGTACAAGAATATAACTACTATAATACTGCTCCTATGTACAAGAATATAACTACTATAATACTGCCTCTATGTACAAGAATATAACTACTATAATACTGCCCCTATGTACAAGAATATAACTACTATAATACTGCTCCTATATACAAGAATATAACTACTATAATACTGTCCCTTTGTACAAGAATGTAACTACTATAATACTGGTCCTATATACAAGAATAAAACTACTATAATACTGGTCCCTATGTACAGGAATATAACTACTATAATACTGCCCCTGTGTACAAGAATATAACTACTATAATACTGCTCCTATGTACAAGAATATAACTACTATAATGCTGCCTCCTAGCTGAGAGGTTGTGTGTTTGTAGCTCTCCTGATGTCTGGAGCAAGCCCAGGGAGGGGCCACCCTGGGCGGGGAAACTCCCCAAGCAAGGCCCGGGCTTCCAGGCCTACACTGGGAAGAAGCGCCCCAAGCTGTTTCTAATGCAGATGCAAATCCTAAAGTGATTTCTGATGGAAAGAAAGCTCCGAATGGAAGTAGCAGCAACAAGAAGGATGAAGCTGTGAAAGTGAGTAAAGTAACGGAACAAGGAAAAGCCATTGTATGTAAGAAAGTTGCAGTTAAGCAGTCGGTCAGCCAAGGCAAGCAAAGTGAAGTGCAATTAGGAGAAATCCAGAAGAAATCTCCTGGTGAGAAGTTGAATGGAGGAAAGCAGCCTGCAGCTCAGGAGATGCCATCAGCGGCCTCAGGTGTGCAGCTGACTTCCAGCAGGCAGAGGAGAACCTCACTGGAGATACAGACGCTCCAGGAAAACTTGCAGCAGAAACATGTGGTGACCAGCATGGCGAGCTCTGGACGCACAAGGTCGCAGTCAGGTGGCAACAGTAAAAGTGCTGTGGAGCCTGGAGCCATGAAACCAGCGGTGGTGTGAAAATTAAGGGGACGTCTGGGTTCAAGCAGCCGGGGACATCGCTGAATGCAGGATCCCAGGAGGAGATGCCACGTGCACCTGAGCTTCAGCTCGCAGAGGAGATCCCAGGACTGGTCAAGAAGTTGGGTGAGTTACGGCAGCAGAAAGACTCACTACAGATGCAGATAGACTGTGGTTATAAGCTAAAGGCTGCTAATCCTGGGAATCACGACTTTTATGACGAGGCTCTGAACACACTGGGTGTATTGCTGGCAAAAGTGGTGAGGGACATGGACTGCGTCCTAGAGAGGATGGGGCCCCTGGCGGAGACTTATAGGAACCAGGAACTGTTTAAGTCACAGAAGCAGAACTCTGCAGGTTCCAGGTCAGACATTGTCCCAGGTGGACCCCAGAAGCAGGTGCGGCCAGTGCTGCAGCCTGCAAGTTTCTGCTTCCAAAAGGGGCAAATGCCGCACCAGCAGCAGCCTATAGTGCAGACCCCAGCAGAGGTACCACAAGTCTCAGAATGCCCAGCAAAACTGCCTGCGGCAGATCCAAAGCAGCAGCATGTAGTGCAGATTCCAGCAGAGGTACAACAAGTCACAGAATGCCCAGCACAACAGCCTGCAGCAGATTCCAAGCAGCAGCATGAAGGGCACATTCCAGAAGAGGTACAACAAGTCGCAGAATGCCCAGCACAGTCGCCTGCAGAAGATTCCAAGCAGCAGCATGGACACATTTCAGCAGAGGGACTACAAGTCTCAGAATGCCAAGCACCACAGTTAGGCAGTGGACATGTGCCGGTAGTTCCTGATGGTGCCCAGCAGGGCTCTGATGCTGGGGATAACCACGCTGTATCTGAGGGGTCGGGGGTTTGGGGGAGCACAGTATCTTTGGTGGACGCTGCGCAGTCTGATAGTGAAATTGATGTTGATGATAATGTGCATGATAATGTCTGTGATTTCCCCCTTTAATTCCGAGCACACAAGGTGTAGCAGCCCCCCCTGCTGCAGACCCTCACCCCGTCAGTCAGCCTAGTGTGACCCCGCAGGTTCCCCCCAGTAATGCCTGGAGTTGTGGTGCTCCGTCCTTCACCTCTGGTGCCAATTATACCGGCCAGGCGTTTAAACGGAGAAACGTTGTGCGTTTCCGGCACAGAGGTGCCAAGGAGGATCTGCCAGATAGGAGGTTTGTGGTCAGGGAGCTCTTGTGTCGCCAGATGGGGTTTGCGCCAGTTAGCATCTTGGCGGTGATTAATCCTCCAGACAGGCAGGGCTATGACGTCAGCTTTAAGCTCATGAGTGACCTGGACAGGTTTTGGTCTAATTTCCCCAAGTTTAGAGACTCTGAGGGCTGGAGTAAGTTCAGCTTTATTCCTATCTCTAAGCCAGACACGGTTACGGTTAATCTCATCTTCTGGAATGAGTCTGTTCCCCCGCAGGACATTGTGGTGTGGCTCCGGAGGCATTGTGACCTGGTCTCTGAGCTCACCAAAAGCAGAGACAATGATGGTATCTGGACGGGAGGATGGAGGGTTTTGGTGAAACTGCGCCAGTGCGATAATATCACTGCCCACTTACCCAACTCCTTTATTGGCAGGGAGAGGGGTGTGTGTTTCTATCCTGGGCAGCCTCGTAAGTGCTCCAAATGTGGCAAGGCAGGCCACCTGGCAAATACCTGTACTGTGGTGAAGTGCAACCTGTGTGGGGAGGTCGGCCATGTGGCTGCAGACTGCCAGAACATCAGGTGCAACCTTTGTGGGAAGATCGGTCACCCTCACAGGGACTGTCCTGACTCCTGGCACAATATCTGTAAGGACTTTCCTGATGAGGATTTGGTGGCAGGGGCAGAGATTCTGGAGGAGGCAGCTTTACTGTCAGGGGAATTACTGGCCAGACCGGAGGTCCACCAGGAGTCTACTCAGGTGACACCAGAGCAGCAGGTTTCAGAGGGTGCACAGAGGAGTATGGAGGTTGTCCCTCAGGGGCAGCAGTCACAGGAAGGCATTACTTCAGTACTACCATCTGTGTCTGAAGGGAATAGCAAAAATCAGACTAAAAGGAAGAAAAAGGACAAGACCTCCCGTAAACCTGAGAAGGAGTATGACACTGGCCAAGGAGCCAGGAAGAAGGTCGAGAGTTCTGCAGGTGTAATGGACTTATCTAATAGGTTTGACGTTCTGTCTGAGTCTGACGGTGATTTTGAGGATGACCTTAGAAGAATTGACGCAGAGTTTGATAGGGACGCAGAGGACTGTCCTCCACCAAAGCGGAAGCCATTACCTGAGGGCACTCGGGTAGAGTCTGAAATGGAGACCGGTGGTGACCAGAATAACTCCGACTCAGATTTGTGACACAGTCAACCAGATAATGTCCGAGCCCAGATAGATAAAATCATTTGGAAAATTAGGAAATGTTAAGTTATGGAAGGAGGTGTCACTAGGTTGAAATATGATGGGGTTTTTTTTTTTTTTTTTTCCAACTAGGTGTATGGACTCTTTAAGTTAATTTTATATGTATAATCCGGATATGTAATGAATGTATGTACAATCCAAGTGAATTTAGTTTTGTATTACTGGAGGAATGTCGTTATATTTGTATTTGTTTGGTTTTTACAATAAAAATTGCCCCTATGTACAAGAATATAACTACTATAATACTGCTCCCATAGACAAGAATATGACTATTATAATAGTGCTCCTATGTACAAGAATATAACTAAAATAATACTGTCCCTATGTACAAGAATATAACTACTATAATACTGCCCCTATGTACAAGAATATAACTACTATAATACTGCGCCTATATACAAGAATAGAACTACTATAATACTGTCCCTTTGTACAAGAATATAACTACTATAATACTGGTCCTATGTACAAGAATAAAACTACTATAATACTGGTCCCTTTGTACAGAAATATAACTATTATAATACTGCTCCTATGTACAAGAATATAATTACTATAATACTGCCCCTATGTACAAGAATATAACTACTATAATACTGCTCCTATGTACAAGAATAAAACTACTATAATACTGGTCCCTTTGTACAGGAATATAACTACTATAATACTGCTCCTATGTACAAGAATATAACTACTGTAATACTGCCTCTATGTACAAGAATATAACTACTATAATACTGCCCCTATGTACAAGAATATAACTACTATAATACTGCTCTTATATACAAGAATATAACTACTATAATACTGTCCCTTTGTACAAGAATATAACTACTATAATACTGGTCCTATATACAAGAATAAAACTACTATAATACTGGTCCCTATGTACAGGAATATAAATACTATAATACTGCTCCTATGTACAAGAATATAATTACTATAATACTGCCCTATGTACAAGAATATAACAAGTATAATACTGCTCCTATGTACAAGAATATAACTACTATAATACTGGTCATATGTACAAGAATAAAACTACTATAATACTAGTCCCTATGTACAGGAATATAACTACTATAATACTGCCCCATGTACAAGAATATAATTACTATAATACTGCCCCTATGTACAAGAATATAACAAGTATAATACTGCTCCTATGTACAAGAATATAACTACTATAATACTGGTCATATGTACAAGAATAAAACTACTATAATACTAGTCCCTATGTACAGGAATAAACTACTATAATACTGCCCCATGTACAAGAATATAACTACTATAATACTGCTCCTATGTACAAGAATATATCTACTATAATACTGCCCTATGTACAAGAATATAACTACTATAATACTGCTCCTATGTACAGGAATATAACTACTATAATACTGCTCCTATGTACAAGAATATAACTACTATAATACTGCCCCTATGTACAAGAATATAACTACTATAATACTGCCCCTATGTACAGGAATATAAATACTATAATACTACTCCTATGTACAAGAATATGACTACTATAATACTGCTCCCTATATACAAGAATATATCTACTATAATGCTGTTCCTATATACAAGAATATAACTACTATAATACTGCCCCTATGTACAAGAATATAACTACTATAATACTGTAAAGTAAAAAAGGGGAGAAGCCAGCGCTGCCTATACATAAAATGCATATGCACTTATTGGTTTCTAACTGTACTTTTAAAATGAGACATTTAGCAAATAATTGATCAATTCTTTGAGCCACCCCGCCACGACAAGGCATTCTCATATGGGGCAGTCCTACTCTACGTTTTTTATATTCGCTGTGACATTACAGCCTCTTAAATGTATTAAAAGCAAAACTGCATAAAATGCAAAGTACCTGAAGTATTTCTGAATCACTCCTATGGCGCCAGTAAGGCAAGCGCAGGTAAAGGCCGACCAGGTCCAGAGATGGACATATCAGATCTGACCTCCACACTGCCAAACCAGCAACCACAGATGAAGGGTGAAACAGGTCCAGACACAGGTGCACAATCAAATAGAGCCTAGGGCAGGGCAGGGCTGCTGTATGTGTGTACAGCAGCCTAGGTCAATCACAAAAAAAAAGACAGAAAGAATGGCGTGCATAATACTGCCCCTATGTACAAGAATATAGCTACAATAATACTGTCCCTATGTAAAAAAATATAACTACTATAATACTGCTACTATGTACAAGAATATAACTACTATAATACTGCTCCTATGTACAAGAATATAACTACTATAATACTGCTCCTATGTATAAGAATATAACTACTATAATACTGCTCCTATATACAAGAATATAACTACTATAATACTGCTCCTATATACAAGAATATAACTACTATAATACTGCTCCTATATACAAGAATATAACTACAATAATACTGCTCCCTATGTTCAAAAATATAACTACTATAATACTGCTCCCATGTACAAGAATATAACTACTATAATACTGCCCTCTATGTACAAGAATATAACTACTATAATACTGCTCCCATGTACAAGAATATAACTACTATAATACTGCTCCTATGTACAAGAATATAACTACTATAATACTGCTCCTATGTACAAGAATATAACTACTATAATACTGCTCCATGTATAAGAATATAACTACTATAATACTGCTCCTTAATACAAGAATATAACTACTATAATACTGCTCCTATATACAAGAATATAACTACTATAATACTGCTCCTATATACAAGAATATAACTACTATAATACTGCACCTATATACAAGAATATAACTACTATAATACTGCTCCTATGTATAAGAATATAACTACTATAATACTGCTCCTATGTACAAGAATATAACTACTATAATACTGCTCCTATGTACAAGAATATAACTACTATAATACTGCTATGTACAAGAATATAACTGCTATAATACTGCTATGTACAAGAATATAACTACTATAATATTGCTCCTATGAACAAGAATATAACTACTATAATACTGCTATGTACAAGAATATAACTACTATAATACTGCTTCTATGTATAAGAATATAACTACTATAATACTGCTCCTATGTATAAGAATATAACTACTATAATACTGCTCCTATACACAAGAATATAACTACTATAATACTGCTCCTATGTACAAGAATATAACTACTATAATACTGCTCCTATGTACAAGAATATAACTACTATAATACTGCCCCTATGTACAAGAACATAACTACTATAATACTGCTCCTATATACAAGAATATAACTACTATAATACTGCTCCTATATACAAGAATATAACTACTATAATACTGCTCCCTATGTACAAGAATATAACTACTATAATACTGCCCCCATATACAAGAATATAACTACTATAATACTGCTCCTATGTACAAGAATATAACTACTATAATACTGCCCCATATACAAGAATATAACTACTATAATACTGCCCTCTATGTACAAGAATATAACTACTATAATACTGCTCCTATGTACAAGAATATAACTACTATAATACTGCCCTCTATGTACAAGAATATAATACATATAGCTATTAATTAACTGCTTACTCCCTATGTATAAGAATATAACTACTATAATACTGCTCCTATGTACAAGAATATAACTATACTATAAAATAACTGCAAATCCTATGTACAAGAATATAACTACTATAATACTGCCTATGTACAAGAATATAACTACTATAATACTGCTATGTACAAGAATATAACTACTATAATATGCTCTATGTACAAGAATATAACTACTATAATACTGCTCTATGTACAAGAATATAACATATAAATGCTCTATGTAAAGAATATAACTATATAATACTGCTCCTATGTAAAGAATATAACTACTATAATACTGCTCCTATATACAAGAATATAACTACTATAATACTGCTCCTATGTACAAGAATATAACTACTATAATACTGCTCCTATGTACAAGAATATAACTACTATAATACTGCCCTATGTACAAGAACATAACTACTATAATACTGCTCCTATATACAAGAATATAACTACTATAATACTGCTCCTATATACAAGAATATAACTACTATAATACTGTTCCCTATGTACAAGAATATAACTACTATAATACTGCCCATATACAAGAATATAACTACTATAATACTGCCTCTATGTACAAGAATATAACTACTATAATACTGCT
This sequence comes from Oophaga sylvatica, assembly GCA_033576555.1. Lineage (NCBI taxonomy): Eukaryota > Metazoa > Chordata > Amphibia > Anura > Dendrobatidae > Oophaga > Oophaga sylvatica. The sequence continues at coordinate 28,892 of JARQOD010003901.1, read as the reverse complement.
CCTATGTACAAGAATATAACTACTATAATACTGCCCTCTATGTACAAGAACATAACTACTATAATACTGCTCCTATATACAAGAATATAACTACTATAATACTGCTCCTATATACAAGAATATAACTACTATAATACTGCTCCTATATACAAGAATATAACTACTATAATACTGCCCCCATATACAAGAATATAACTACTATAATACTGCTCCTATGTACAAGAATATAACTACTATAATACTGCCCCTATGTACAAGAACATAACTACTATAATACTGCTCCTATATACAAGAATATAACTACTATAATACTGCTCCTATATACAAGAATATAACTACTATAATACTGTTCCCTATGTACAAGAATATAACTACTATAATACTGCCCCCATATACAAGAATATAACTACTATAATACTGCCCTCTATGTACAAGAATATAACTACTATAATACTGCTCCTATGTACAAGAATATAACTACTATAATACTGCCCTCTATGTACAAGAACATAACTACTATAATACTGCTCCTATATACAAGAATTAACTACTATAATACTGCTCCTATATACAAGAATATAACTACTATAATACTGCTCCTATATACAAGAATATAACTACTATAATACTGCCCCCATATACAAGAATATAACTACTATAATACTGCTCCCTATGTACAAGAATATAACTACTATAATACTGCCCCATATACAAGAATATAACTACTATAATACTGCCCTCTATGTACAAGAATATAACTACTATAATACTGCTCCTATGTACAAGAATATAACTACTATAATACTGCCCTCTATGTACAAGAATATAACTACTATAATACTGCTCCTATGTACAAGAATATGACTACTATAATGATCTTTTTATTTAAAAACTGACAACAATATATTACAGAAATATTACATTAAAATCTGATAAAATATTGTGTTTTTACATCACATACAGAATAACATTAGCAAACATTGACAAATCCCGATACATGGATGTTCCTCCAGGTCACATTACCTGGGTTACTCTTTATATCCTTCTTATATATGGTCTTGAGACTTTCTAGGATCTTATACCTGACAGTGTCACGGGACAGGACTTCCTTATTGATGAGCAGGCAGCACCGTGCACACCACAGGTGGTAGATGGTCACCACATTTATTATATACAGAGTGCTTCTGTTATACGCCCTGAGCTCAGGTTGGAAGTCTCCGTACAGCAGCTGACCATACGACTGTCCCACCAGGTGCGGTAACTTTAGGGACAAGGACACAGACTCCCATACCTGTATACTAAAGGGACACTCTAACAGCAGATGGTCCATCGTCTCCAGTATACGGGGGCACTCTTCTCTGGGACAGGATCAGTCTGATACATTTCTGCACTTTAGATTATCTCTAACGTACATTTTACCATGGAGCGCCATCCACGCTACGTCTCTCATATGAGGGGGAACTCTGGGATCGAGCACATTTTTTGCAGCCTGTTTTACATCTAGTCTCGGAGCGCCCCTCAGTTGTACCTGGACACTGAAGTGAGATGACAGGACATTCTTATACAGCTCCTTCCTACTGAGCTGCTTGACATCATCATACAGGATCCTCCATCTGACGACCTTACTTATTATGTGGACACCATACCAAGAAACATTATTCTTCAGTCGTCCTGAGATTCTCTTGATGGGGTCCCCTACTGACCACACAGACACAAACTGCTGGATCTGGCTCTTAAACAAACAAGACCAAGGTGCCTTCTCTAAATTCTTACAAAACGAAAAATTCTTCATAAGAAACAAAAGATTAAAGAAGAGCTCTGGACAAGGCATGGAGAGACCACCATCCTTATGAGGGAGGTAGACAATGTTTCTCCTGACCACATTCACTCTGTTACCCCACAAGAAGTGAAAGAAGACATTGGTAAGTCTGGGGAGCAACGTATCTGTGTGGCCCAGCTATGTCAGGCACACAAGATCCAGGAAAATGCACAGGAAGGTAACCGCAAAAGCTTGATATCCATTCACGTCACTCACACTTTCAGACACACCCATCAGGGGTATAGGAGGTAGTGACACATAGCAGTTAGTCAGTCAGTGATTCAAGTTTCCTGTCTAAGGACAGAGGAGTTCAGTCAAGCTCCGGGCGGCTCAGGAGTGAGTCATCCCAGACTGTTTCCTGTCTTAGGACAGTGCAGTTCAGTTTCAGTCCAGTCTAAACTTGGAGGATACTGAGAGCTGTTCAACGAGCTCTGGAGAAAGCTGACATTACCATCGAAAGCTACAAGTGCTTATGTTAAGAGCGGGAAGCAGGGCGAAGGGCGCAGTGGAGAAGAGAAAGAGAAGTGCATCAGGTATTGGACTACCTGCACTAATTCACCGGACACCGGGGTCCGAAGCGTTGCTAGTGTTTCAAGCATAGTAACAAGAAAACCGGAGGCTTTCTGGACTACAGGTCGCAGAGAGCAGCCCTAAGCGCTGATACGTAACCGGAGTCAGGGAGAACGGGGACTTTGAGTCAAGCGCCAGACAAAAGTAAGGACTTAGTTCTCTCAACATCTGATAATCAGAGACATAGAAGGCTCCACCACAATGTCAGCCGGGCTTGTCAGCTATTGAGAAAAGCTGGAGATTGCAGAGTTAACTTCGCTTCACGCAAGTTTGGACTCAGATATATATGAAGTAAAGGAGGCCTCTAACCTGCTCAGCGGTTATCCCGAATGTGCATTCTCCACCCCGACCAGCTCCCCGGGATCTGCCTGAACCATCTACCAGTAAAGGTATGAAAAGAAGCTGCATTGTGTGTGACTGAATTCTTAATTACACCCTGCATCATCACCATAGACTTCCAGGGACCCGTCTCACCTGTGGGAGACTTACCACCCAGCTGCCCCCATAACATCCCCTGTGAAGATCCTTATAGCAGCGCTGGTCCAATTGATCAGATACCACAGGTGGCGTCACGAACTACCTATCCTTATAATCCCCTGTAAATATCCCCCATTGCATGACCGCCAGGGCCACGGACCGAGTCCCGATGCCAGTGACAACTCCCATAGGCTTCCATGGGCTCGGCTCCGAGTACCCCATAGCCCTGGTATCCACCTCAGTGTGGTGCGCGTCATCTTCTGGCGTCACGAACAGGATGCGAAACTTGCAATTGTGAGTCCTGTGTGCCTATTGAACTGTTTGGTGAAAAAGACTGTTTGCTGTGTTTGGCGCCATAATACCGCCATCTTTACCGCAATATTCGCGCCCTCAGGCGCTGGTGAAGAAGGGGGGCGTACCTGAAAAAGCGCGCTGTTGCCTGGACACGCCCCCAACTCTGACGCGGCGGCAAGTCCTCTGAAACAGGAAGTGAACGCTCTGACATCAGAGCGCCAGCGACAAAGGTCCTGTCTCCACCGCTGTGCCTGCGACGCTGCAGCCTGTGAAAGAGGTAGGCTCAGATTAACCAAGGGGGCATCAACATGTCGCAGCAACCGGCAGACGGAGCGGCCCCCGCCGGTGGCCCCAATAGCCCACCGCTTGGCGTTGTAGTGCAGAATGGAGGTGAGGGCCCCTCACCTGGCCCGGTGGTCCCGCTCATGCCGCTAACGCTCCCATACATGCCTGGAGCAAAGTGGCTCCCCCAGTACAGCGGCGAGCCAGACACCCTGCCAGGATTTAAACGGAAAATATGTAGCATCCTAGACATGTATTCAATGACTGAAAAGCAAAAAGCTGCTGTGGTAATAGGACAGTTAGCTGGTGCGGCTGAGAGAGAAGTAGAGACTTGGCCCACTGCAGACCAGGAGTCGGTACCTGCGATTCTCTTAAAGCTACAGGCCATCTTTGAGGACCGCACAGAAACGGATCTCCGGATGGCATTTTATCAGTGCTCCCAGAGACCAGGTGACAGCATTAGGGACTACGCCTGCCGACTACAGGGGGCCCTGCGAGCTCTTAAACAGGCTAACCCCACAAGTCCCATTGATGAGAGCCAAATGTTGAAAGAGCAATTCGTGCGGGGACTGAGGTCTCCAGCGGAAGGCAGGACTGTAAACTGGTGGTCCTTGGATCATCCAGATGCCACCTTTGATGCCCTAAAGGACATGGCAATAAAAGGACTGCGACCCCTGGAAAAGCCTGAGGTGGCAAATCAGTATCACCTGGGTGAAGCCAACCTAAAGCCGGCAGTACCCACCTTTTCCCCGCAGGTGGCAGAAGCTAAAACGCAGGTGGCGCCCCTAGTGAGTTGGAATGTCTGCGCTCAGAAGTGCGCCAGCTGACTAAGAACTTGGCCACTGTAATGGATGCCCTGCAACTGCGGAAAGAGGAAGGAGGAAAGATCCTACTAGCCGACTGTCCGGAGGATGTCCCTTGGATGAACCGGAGGAAATGGAGGACGTCGCCTCACCGGAGGAGGACCACGCCACTCCCAGGAGCGACTTCTGATCAACACCATCCTCGCCGAGAGATCATCTGTTACCGCTGCAACCAAAAATGTCATATGGCTCAGCAATGTCCTTTAAACGAGCCGATCCTGGGTCAGAGGGCCAACACCCCGGAGTAGACTTATCAGGCCCCTTAGACTGGAACCGCAGGTTCGTGGGTGGACGACCCTACCTGTCCATCATTCTGGACGGGATTGCAATTCCTGCACTGCTGGACACTGGATCACAGGTGACCATAATACCTGATGTCCTTTATAATAAATTTTGGTCAAAGGACAGTCTCCAGCCCCCGAGCCCTGACTTTACAGTGTACGCCACCAATGGTCTCCCTGTTGAAGTACTCGGAGCCAAAAATGTGGACGTAAAAGTGGGCAGAGTGGAACTGAAGGATCAGGGACTTCTAGTAGTCAGGACTGTAAATGAGGAAAATGGCCTAAATGTGATATTAGGTACTAACATTATCAGTAACTGTCTGGGAGAAGTTGTGTTTTTGCTCCAACAGCTCGCTGAAGTTGCCAAGCCAAAGCAGAAGGGAGTGATCCAGAGGGAGATCCGGGCCCTGATGTGCCAGCAGCAAGCGAAGCTTACAGATGGTGAAATCGGTAATGTACGGGTCACGGACTCGAATCCCATTGTAATACCCCCAATGAGTGAAATGTTAATATGGTGTAGAGCAGCCATAGGTCTGAGAGGACAGAACTACCAAGCAGTAGTAGAACCCCATCGTTCAGAGCACAGACCTACACTCTTAACTGCTAGAGGGGTAGTGGAAGTAATAAATGGGAGAGTACCAGTACGACTTCTCAACTGGGGGGACGATGAAGTAAATTTGCCACGTTATGCCACAGTTGCTAAATTACATGCTGTAGATAACAATTCTATCCTCACAACCGAGTCCTTAGCCTCCCGCCAACCAGCGGAGAATAATGATCCGGCAACCCGGTAGCGGACTGGTGTCAGCAGCTTCATATAGGGACAGACACCACTTCCGTCCACCAGAAACAGGGGGTACTACGGGTGGTACAAGAGTACGCACAAGTATTTAGTAAACACCCACTTGACTTTGGGACAATTAAGGGAGTACAGCATCATATCCCTACAGGCAGTCATCCTCCCATCAAAGAGCGGTACAGGCCTATACCTCCAGCCCACTATCAGAAAGCTAAGGAAATGTTGCGTGACATGAAGGAAGCCGGGGTGATAAGGGATAGTTGTAGTCCCTGGGCAGCGCCTCTAGTTCTAGTTAAGAAAAAGGATGGTAGCATGAGAATGTGTGTAGATTACAGACAAGTAAATCGCATAACACATAAAGATGCATACCCATTACCACGCATAGAGGAATCCTTAGCTGCTCTGAAAACGGCTAACTACTTTTCTACCCTCGACCTTACTAGTGGGTACTGGCAAGTAGCTGTGGCTGAGGAGGATCGGGAGAAAACTGCTTTCACCACCCCAATGGGACTCTGCGAGTTTGACAGAATGCCGTTTGGCCTCAGCAGTGCCCCAGGAACATTCCAGAGAGTGATGGAGAGCTGTCTGGGACATCTCAACTTTGAAACCGTGTTGCTGTACCTGGACGACGTGATTGTGTACTCCAAGACATATAAAGATCATCTGAAGCACCTGGCAGAGGTATTCGAGTCACTGTCCAAGTATGGGATGAAACTGAAGCCCTCAAAGTGCCATCTGCTCAAACGGAAGGTACAGTACTTGGGACATATTGTCAGTTCCGAAGGAGTAGCGCCGGACCCCGAGAAGGTCACAGCCATCCAGAAATGGCCGGAGCCGAAGAATCTAAAGGAGGTGCGTCAGTTCTTGGGACTAACAGGTTACTACAGGAGGTTTGTAAAAGATTACACCAAGAAAGCGGCGCCTTTACAGGACCTCCTGGTCGGACAACCTCTCAAGAGCAGAAACCCTCCATTCAATTGGGGAAAAGAACAAGCTGAGGCATTCAAAGAGATGAAAGAGATTCTGACAGGCGATGAAATCTTAGCCTACCCAGATTACAGCCAACCGTTCCTGCTGTACACTGATGCCAGTAACGAAGGATTAGGAGCAGTCCTCAGTCAGAAGCAGAACAGCCAAGAAAAAGTCATGCATATGCCAGCAGAAAGCTCAGGCCAACTGAGAGAAACCCGGAAAATTATAGCAGCTTCAAACTGGAGTTCCTGGCGCTGGTCTGGGCCATTAACGAAAGGTTCAAACATTACCTTGCCTCCAACAAGTTCACTGCGTACACAGACAACAACCCCTTGACGCACCTTGAAACAGCCAAGCTGGGAGCCATGGAGCAACGTTGGATGGCTCGGCTGTCAAACTATCAGTTTACCATCAAGTACAGAGCGGGCCGTAAAAATGCTAACGCGGACGCCTTGTCCAGAATGCCGCATGAATCCGACACGGAGGAAGAATCAGATGATCTGGAAGAAATCGAGCTACCTGCGTTCCACCGAATGGGATGGTCCAAGAGCAACGAGTCTACAGAAAGCGGTGTGGTGAGATGTTGAACCCTTTACCTCATCACAGCTGGAAGGAGACTCAGGACAGCGATCCCGTGGTCAGCCATGTCAAGGAGCTGATAAGACAGGAAGGTTCCTCCTTGGAGAAAGACGCACCCATACCAGCAAAGCTCCTGTGGAATGAGAGAAGCCGGTTGTTCATATACCGTGAGAAGTTGTGCAGGAGATACGTCGACCCAAGGACCCATGAGATGGTTTGGCAGATAGTGGTCCCCAGAGCAGACATTCCAAATGGTGTTGGAAGCCTACCACGATCAAGCAGGACACTTTGGCTGGAAAAAGCTGGAGACCCTGTTGAGGTGTCGGTTCTACTGGGTAGGGATGCGCAGCTCCATCGAGAAGTGGTGCCGGAATTGTGGACCCTGTGGACTCAGACGAAAAGACTATCATAGTCAGAGAGCACCCCTGCAGCCTATCCGGACGACTCGTCCCTTGGAGATTGTGGCATTGGATCACGTCAAGTTGTCCCCAAGCAGGTCAGGATACTCATATGCCCTGACCATGGTGGATCACTATTCCAAATTTCTGGTGGTCGCCCCTGTCAAAGATCTGACAGCAGAGACGGCAGCAAAGACCTTCCAAGCAAGTTTCTGCAGACCACACGGATATCCGGAGCAGGTGCTGACTGATCGAGGTCCTGCATTCGAAGCTGAACTGTTTCAGGAATTCTGTCACTTGTACGGGTGTAAAAAGATCAGAACAACACCATACCACCCTCAGACCAATGGCCTTTGTGAAAAGATGAATCACATTGTCATGGATTTACTGAAAACTGTACCCCTGGAAGAAAGAAATCGGTGGCCAGACTTGTTACCTGACCTGGTTGACTTGTACAACCACATACCAGTAAGTTCCACCAACTGCACTCCAGCCTACCTTATAAGAGCAAGACCCGGAAGGCTGCTAATGGATTTGGAACTGGGAGTGGTAGAACCAGAGGCTGATGACAATGCTGAAGATTGGGACACAACTCGACAGGAACAGTACAAGAGAGTACAAGCCTGCGTAGAAGACAGTCTCAACAAAGTAAGAGAAAAGCAAGAGAAGAACTATAACAAAAATGCTCCCGCTACGCCTTTTATGCCTGGAGAAATGGTGCTCAAAAGGAAAAGAAGAATGCACAAATTGGATGATCAGTGGGAACAGGAGCCATATGTCGTGCAAAATTCCAATTTTGATAACAGAAAGACCTGTACCATCAGCAAGGATGGAGGAAAAACGACTGCAACTGTGTCTAGAGATCATCTAAAGTTGTGTCCTGGCCCATTAAAGCTTCGTGAGGAAGAACCTGTTGTCCTTCAGAAAGAAAATGATGAAGCGGTCATACATACGGATTTGGGAGATTTACCTGCAGATTGGCCCAGATTGGGAGACGCTGTAATTATTCCTGTGCTGCAGTTTTATCAACCGCAAGAGGAGTCTCTACATCCAGTCATACCAATTGTGCCAGTGGAGCCAGTTCCAGAAGGACCTATTCCGGCAGACCCTCAACTATTGGGATCCCAAGCAGCGGAGCCACAAGAAGCAGCACCACCAACAATGGAGTCCCCTGGTGAAGCAGTACCGCCTCGCCCAGTCGCTAGCATGCTTGCCAGGTCCCTAGAGAGGTGGAGTCGTATCTATAGTTTACCGTTACACAGAACAGATAGGCTAGAGACTACTATACCTGATGCTACCCCACGTAGGTCAGAACGTATCACTAAAGGAAAACTACCTATTCGCTATCAAGAGTAGTCCTAGTAAATTAGTTAGCAAGACCCAGACAGGGTTTATTGTCACTGACAAATTGTATAAAGTTTTACAAGATTTGCACTTTAATAAGAGTTAAAGTATAATGTAATTATTTGAAATGTGTTTTAACCATGCCAATGGACTGCGTGGCTGTGGACTGTGCCAGCCCAAAAACTTTCATGTAAATAGTTTGCACTACGGTGCTATATCTTGGTTTTACACGAAACCATTACTATCTACCTCTGAAGAAAAACCCGTATGGTGTGGCCTAGAGTGAGGTCTGCAGTCAGAAGTCCTGCAGCCCACCAGGACCCACGTGGGAGGTTTTTGGTGCGGGTCCTCCACAAGAATTTGTCTTGTAATATGAGAATGTTTGATACTTTTGATACTTTTGTATTTTTCTAATGTACAAATTGTAACGTTCAAGAAGTCTACCTCCCGGATGGGATGAGTTAAAATGTTGATGTTAAATGCAAAACAAAAATGTTTTCTTTTTCTCTTTTACAGCCCGGGAGTGCTGTGTTTAACCAAGGGGGGATGTGTGGCCCAGCTATGTCAGGCACACAAGATCCAGGAAAATGCACAGGAAGGTAACCGCAAAAGCTTGATATCCATTCACGTCACTCACACTTTCAGACACACCCATCAGGGGTATAGGAGGTAGTGACACGTAGCAGTTAGTCAGTCAGTGATTCAAGTTTCCTGTCTAAGGACAGAGGAGTTCAGTCAAGCTCCGGGCGGCTCAGGAGTGAGTCATCCCAGACTGTTTCCTGTCTTAGGACAGTGCAGTTCAGTTTCAGTCCAGTCTGGACTTGGAGGATACTGAGAGCTGTTCAGCGAGCTCTGGAGAAAGCTGACATTACCATTGAAAGCTACAAGTGCTTATGTTAAGAGCGGGAAGCAGGGCGAAGGGCGCAGTGGAGAAGAGAAAGAGAAGTGCATCAGGTATTGGACTACCTGCACTAATTCACCGGACACCGGGGTCCGAAGCGTTGCTAGTGTTTCAAGCATAGTAACAAGAAAACCGGAGGCTTTCTGGACTACAGGTCGCAGAGAGCAGCCCTAAGCGCTGATACGTAACCGGAGTCAGGGAGAACGGGGACTTTGAGTCAAGCGCCAGACAAAAGTAAGGACTTAGTTCTCTCAACATCTGATAATCAGAGACATAGAAGGCTCCACCACAATGTCAGCCGGGCTTGTCAGCTATTGAGAAAAGCTGGAGATTGCAGAGTTAACTTCGCTTCACGCAAGTTTGGACTCAGATATATATGAAGTAAAGGAGGCCTCTAACCTGCTCAGCGGTTATCCCGAATGTGCATTCTCCACCCCGACCAGCTCCCCGGGATCTGCCTGAACCATCTACCAGTAAAGGTATGAAAAGAAGCTGCATTGTGTGTGACTGAATTCTTAATTACACCCTGCATCATCACCATAGACTTCCAGGGACCCGTCTCACCTGTGGGAGACTTACCACCCAGCTGCCCCCATAACATCCCCTGTGAAGATCCTTATAGCAGCGCTGGTCCAATTGATCAGATACCACAGGTGGCGTCACGAACTACCTATCCTTATAATCCCCTGTAAATATCCCCCATTGCATGACCGCCAGGGCCACGGACCGAGTCCCGCTGCCAGTGACAACTCCCATAGGCTTCCATGGGCTCGGCTCCGAGTACCCCATAGCCCTGGTATCCACCTCAGTGTGGTGCGCGTCATATCTGGCACCGGGAACACCACACTGATATAGAGGAAGAGCGGGAGCAGGAAGGTCTTCAGCAGGCGGATCTTCTCCAGATACGTCAGCTTCCAATGTCTCCAGCTCTGCACCTTCCGCTCACACACCACCAGCTTCTCTCTCCAATTCACCTTCCCATCATCTACAGCACCAAACACAACTCCCAGAATCTTTATCTGACCCTGAACTGTTCCGAAGGGCACAGAGAAGACATCACGGTCACTCCCCAGCCACAGGGCCTCGCTCTTCTCCATGTTCACAGAGGAGTTAGATACATTGGAGAAGACTGTGATCTCCTGCTGTAGAGCAGCACAATCATCTCTAGAAGACACCACAACTGACACATCATCCGCATAGGCGCAGAACTTTACCTCCTCCACCATATTCTGCAGGCGGCACCTCAGCCCTGTAAAATCTCTATGATCCTGCACTTTTCTGAGGAAAGGATCAAGACTGAAGACATACAACACTGGGCTGAGAGGACAACCCTGCCTCACCCCTGACAGTATCTTGAAGGGCTCGGCCAAGTGACCATTAATTAGTGGTAGGCTTATAGCTCCCTTATACAGACACCGCAGCCACTGCACAAACCGCATTGGGAGGCCATACTGTAACAGCACCTGATACAGGTAGTCATGATGGACTCTATCAAAGGCTTTACTCTGGTCTAAGCCCACAACATACGCCCCCACATGGTGCTGCTTAATGTACGTCACAGCTTCTCTCACCAACAGCAATGAGTCCTCTATTGTCCGATCCTTCACACCACACGTCTGGTTGGCGATGATGAGCTCACCTGCCACCTCACTCAGCCGATAATACAAGATCTTGGCCAGAATTTTATAATCCGTGTTCAGCAAAGACAATGGACGCCAGTTCTTTATATCTTTCAGATTTCCCTTCTTTGCCAGGAGAACCAGAACAGACTTATACTGGGACTGTAGGAGCTTCCCTGCAGAGAGGCAATCATTATACATCTGCACCAGATCTGGAGCTAATAAGTCCCTGAACTCTCTATAAAACTCGCTGGTCAGGCCGTCCAGCCCCGGGCTCTTGTTGGCCTTTAAGGAGTCAATGCTCTTCTTCACCTCCTCCTCAGTTATAGGAACGGCCATACTATCTGCCTGTGCCGGGTCTAACGTTGGTAGGGACACCCCCTTCAGATAAGCCTTAATGTCCTCCTCATTGATATGAGCTCCTTTATACAGATCTCTATAATAATCACCAATGATCTTGTGGACTTTCTCCTGCTGTGACTGCTCCACCCCATTCTCATCCAACAAGCCAGTGATTAGCTTCTTATTAACCCTGTTTTTACAGGCAATAAAGGGATCTGGGTTATGGACGCCCCAATTATCAAACTGTCCCTCCGCCTTGAGAGACTTGAGGCGATCATACTGCAGCTCCCTCATTCGCTGCTTTATATGGCTGACGCTCTGTCCATCCACCTCCTCACCACCATTCATCCTGCTATATAGCCGGCTCAGGTGCAGTCTCCGGGCAGAGTATCTCACATACGCCATATTACTATGTCTCCTGGCTGCTCGGATAATAAACTGCTTGATGTCAATTTTCATGGTCTCCCACCACTCGGCTGTGTCATCACACATACATTGGGTGGTCCTACGATCATTATAGAAGGTGGTGAAGGCCTCTCTGAACCGTGGATCTTGGATCACGGAGCTATTCACCTTCCAGTACCCCTTTCCACAGACCATAGCTTGGGCCAGATCCAGCGTCACGCTCACCATACAATGGTCAGAGAACTCCAGAGGGCTGATCCTGTACTGAGAGCATCTCGCTTCTCGCTTTATATACACCCAGTCTATTCTGCTGGCATTACCACCCTTATGGTATGTGTATGTCTTACTGGTATGATGGGAACCATGGGGGTCTACTAGGTGGGCCTGCTGGACTATGTTATTAAGAAATGTCTCATCATATCTCAGTTTCTTGTGACTGCTAGATCTGTCCACATTACAAGACACACTATTGATATCCCCACACAATATAAACACTTTAGAGGTAAAGCAATATGGCTTCATATGATCAAACAGTTCCCTCCGCTCTTTTCTGGTCTGCGGAGCATAAATGTTTATTGCTCTATAATGGATGGAGTCCAATGTAAAGTCCAGCATCAGACAGCGGCCCGGACAGATCTCCAGGACTCTGTCCACCTGTACATCCATGGTATTAAAGAGGATCCCCACACCATCATTCCTCTCCAGCCCGAAGGACCAGAATGATGGACCAAGTCTCCAGTCTCTCTTTGCTGCATACACATGAGCATTGCATTTCAGATACGTCTCCTGTAAGAAGAAGATGTCTGATCTCTCGTCAGACAAACGCTGGTAAATCGCCTGCCGCCGGCTTCCAGTCCTCACACTGTTCACATTAATAGAGCTTATTCTCAGCCGCATCCTGATCACTTAGACTTTCTGGTCTTCTTCCTCCTTCCACTGCTGTCACCTGATCTCTTTGTGGACACCAGAGAGTCAGGATCCACCTCATCAGGGACATTTTTTATGGTGTATGAAGGACTTTGCTCCATTTGTGCCTCCTCTTGGTCTTCTTCTCCCAGTACACTGTAACGTCCCGGACTTATCGCCAGCTCTGGAGGCTCAGAGGTTTTCTGTGCTGTTGTGACTTTTCTGGAGGAATCCACAAAGACATTTTTCCTTTTTATGGTCACAAAACCATCCTCATCCACACTGGACACTGCGGACAGTTCATCTGCCTCTATAGATGTACTGGGCTGATGCTTGGACAGTTTAGTGACAAGTTTTCTGGACACCTTAGGTCTCTCTTTAGTGTCAGATTTTTTAGGGCCTACTTTAGCAGCTGACCATTGCTTCGATCTTACTTTAGTGGCGGATGGTGGTTTAACTCTTTCTTTAGAGACTGGTGGTACTTTAGGTTTTTCTTCAGTGGCTGGTGGTCCTAGTAGTGCAGCATCTGTTAGTAACACATCAGATTTTGGAGCAGTTTGACTGCTACTATGATTTATCACCTCATCAGTGCCAGCTTCTTGGACAACATCTGCACCTCTGGTGACATCTTTTTTCATCATTTCCAGGGAAGTCTGGTCATTATATTTATTATGTTCTGCATGAGGGCAATCCCGGAACGTATGCCCGGATCCTGAGCACAGGTTACAGATGACGGGTCCTGTGCATTTGTCCTTTGTATGTCCGAACTGTCCACACAATGAGCATGTGATACGAGAGCAGTTCATGGCAAGGTGCCTGCCCCCACATCTATGGCACAGACGTGGCTGACCGGGGTAGTAGCATATCCCCCTCTCTGAGCCCAGGTAGAAGGAGTGCGGCAGATGTCTGGTTACACCATTCTCTTGTAGAAGCTGGATTTTCACAGAATATCCTCCATTCCATATTTGCTCCTCATCATAGATCTTCTCAGGATAACTTCTCACCATGCACTGCCGGCTCAGCCAATACTGCAGATCCGCCAACGCCACCACCTCAGACTGGAACAGGACAGTGGCCGTTATTTCCTGCGGCTTAGACAGCTGGATACACTGGAGAGGATCCCAGATCTCATCTTCTCTAGTATCATTATAGATGTTCCAGAACAGATCCAGATCACACTGAAGCTTAAAGCTAATGTCATAGATCCTGCTGGATGGGACATGGATCAGAGCGTTGACCTCAGATGCCTTAAACTTCATAAACTCTTTCAGAAGAACTTTTCCAATATAGATTCTGGATGGGATTTTCTCCTCTGGTCCCATGTACTTAATCCTGACTGCGTTCCTCCTCTGAGGTGGAGGGTTCACTAGTCTCGTGACATTGGAGAACAGTCTCCTGTACTGATGTTGGTCAGCAGATGGGTCAGTGCTGGAGCTTTCCCCAGCCACAGGAGGATCAGTGCTGGAGCTTTCCCCAGCCACAGGAGGATCAGTGCTGGAAATCTCCACCGCTGCTGAAGGATCAATGCTGTAGCTCTCCCCGGCCCCATGACTACTGACACCTGTTTGAGCTGCAGACATGCCCAGATCCACTACTGATTGTTTCACAATGTGGTCTCCATCCACTGATATGGAGGATTCAAAGTCCATTATTTCAGTGTGGTCTCCATTCACTGACATGGAGGGTTCAGAGTCCATTATAATGTTTGTATTATCTGTTCCAGACAGACAGTTGCTAGCACCAGTGAGCGGGGTCTCACATACAGCACTGTGCGGGGTCTCACATACGGCACCAGTTAGCGGGGTCTCACATACAGCACCAGTGAGCGGGGTCTCACATCTCACTACAGCACCAGTGAGCGGGGTCTCACATACAGCACCAGTGAGTGGGGTCTCACATACAGCACCAGTGAGCGGGGTCTCACATACAGCACCAGTGAGTGGGGTCTCACATATAGCACCAGTGAGCGGGGTCTCACATACAGCACCAGTGAGCGGGGTCTCACACACAGTGTCAGTACAGGGGGCACTTACTTTATCACTCATGGGAGCTGTGCTCACTACATTGCTGCATACAGAGGGCACTGCAGTTAACCCCACATTTGCTGACACACTTTCCTCTTGAGCATTGTCTGCTGCCTCAGACCCCTCACATTGTGCGGCTGATTTCAGTGATACATTTCTTTCCAGACTTCCTTGCTCCGCACCGTGCACAGTTTTATATTTAATGTCTTTATTACCCATTACTTGTTTCTATTCATCTTCTGGGCTCTGGTTCCCCTCTTTTTCTCCATTGCCCAAGTTTCCTTTCTGGGCACAGAGTTTACATCTTTGTCCAAGTTTTCTTTCCGAATGCCCAGCTCTCGCCTGCAATCATCTAGGCTCTCACTTTTCATCAGTTTTATCTTTGGATCAGTCTCTTTGTTAATTTCATCTTGCAATTTGCTGATTTGCATTTCCAGCTTAAAAATACTTTGCCTTGTAACTTTACCACTCAATCCAGCAACATAACAAGCAGGTTTAGAAGACTCACCAGCCACCATTTCCAGCTTTCCATCACCACCAGGTCCATGCTGCAAGCCACACTTCAGGCTGAGGGCTTTCCCTGGATCAATCACGGTCAGAAGCCATGCCTCCGCCCCTGGGGTCAAACACAGCCTCCCCCTATGCAAGGATACTACAAAAACTACATGTACATATCCTCTCCTATGTACAAGAATATAACTACATAATACTGCCCTATGTACAAGAATATAACTACTATAATACTGCACTATGTACAGAATATAACTACTATAATACTGCTCCTATGTACAAGAATATAACTACTATAATACTGCCTCCTATTACAAGAATATAACTACTATAATACTGCTCCTATGTACAAGAATATAACTACTATAATACTGCCTCCTAGTAAGATTAAATGAATATGTCATTTACAGATAACTACTATAATACTGCCCCTATGTACAAGAATATAGGTACTATTGTACTGCATGTACAATAGTCGTTTCCCTTCCTTATGTTATAGGATAATGATACTGTTGTGATTGCGGCGATTATCAGACGTTACATAAGCTCCTGCTGCAGATTCTGCAGAATGGACGTCGGTCATTTAGTTTACCGTTAATATCACAATGAATCTCTTTGGTGTTTAGTTGTGATTCACAATGGGATGAATACATTTATAACAAGTGCTTTCTGGTATCGGGATGGGGTTATTGATTGTCCAATAGTTTATCGACCACAAGACTAATTTTTTCTGGATTGCGTTATTCTATCAGTCGTTTCAGCTTCTGTGATAGATGAGACCAAGATCTGCCGTGGCGTCACATTACACCCAATCTTCCCGCAGATACATCATTTATTTCCTGGTTGTTTATGAGAAATGACAGCTGCCAGACAGATATACTGCGAATAGTGTTGAGCGATACGATACCGCAAGTATCGGGTATCGGCCGATATTAGCTGTATCGGACTTTCGATATTGACTTTCGATATTTCCCATATATCGTATACCGGAATCGGAATTGTCACTGTCACTGTGAGTGTCCGTCGGTCGGGTCTGTCAGGAGTCAGCGGCACTTACCTGGCAGAAGATCTCCGGTGGTCACGGCCTGGACTGGTTGATGGCCGCCATCATCTTTCCCCGGCGGTCACATGCAGTTTCTCGCGATAACTGCAGTGACTGCTGGGTAATCCTGGCCTTAAAGCAGTCCGATGACGTCACCGCCGGGGAAGCAGGTAATCAGCTGTGCTGCGTCGAGATGTCAGCCTCTGCCTGTCATTCCGATGTAGCAGAGCTGGATCGTCGTGGGACAGTCGTTACTATGGACTGCGTCGGACAGGTGGTATACTGTTGGTTTGTTTTTTTCCTTTTTTTACAGGAGATCGATGGCGTCGCAGGAATGAGAGTATAATAAAAGAAATGAAAACTGTGTTGTCTCTTTTATTTCATTAAAATACTTTTTTCTTGCTGTGTCTTTTTTTTTATACATTTAAAAACTTTGGGATTAATAATGGATCGGTGTCTTATTGACACCTCTCCATTATTAACCGGGCTTATTGTCACCGTGCAATCAACGGTGACATTAACCCCTTATTACCCCACTTGCCACCGCTACAGGGCAGTGGGAAGAGCCGGGTAAAGTGCCACAATTGGCACATCTTTTGATGCGCCAAATGTGGGGCTGTGTAGCCTGGTATTATCAGGCTGTTGAGGGCCAAAATCCATGGGCCTTGACAGTCTTTTAATACCAGGCCGCAGCAGTCTGCATTCTACTTGGCTGGTTAACAAAAATAGGGGGACCCCTACGCCGTTTTTTTTTTCGAGGGATCCCCAATTTTTGTTAACCAGCCAAGCTAAGCAGACTGCTGTGGCCTGGTATTATCAGGCTGGCAAGTTCCATGGATATTGGCTCATTACCAGCCTGAAAAACCAGGCCTCAGCAGTCTGCTTCATCTGGCTGGTTAACAAAAATAGGGTGGACCCCACGCCAATTTTTTTTCGAGGGGATCCCCTATTTTTGTTAACCAGCAAAGATAAGCAGACTGCTGTGGCCTGGTATTATCAGGCTGGCAAGCAGGGTCGGACTGAGGCACCGGGACACCGGAGAAACCTACGGTGGGCCCCAGCTCCTGCGTGGTGGGCCCTGATTTGAAAGGATAGGTCGCGGGCAGAGGGGGCGGTGGCCCCGGGGCCCGCGCTCTGAGGGGGCCCACCCGGAGCTACGATACAGTTACATTCTGCGGCAGAGCAGGGAGAATCGCTCTCCCTGCTCTGCCGCCCGGAAGCTATGGGGGGACCCGGTGCTAGCAGTGGGCCCCCCACCCGTCATTGGAGGGTCAGCTGTATCGGCATCCAGCCGATAAAGCTGACCGCATAGAGAGAAAAGGAGCGAGCGCTCCTTCTCTCCCATAATCCCCCTCTCAGCGTATGACAGCGGGCGCAATAACATCACCTGCCGGCGCCCGCTGTCAGACGCTGAGAGGGAGAACAGTGAGCAGCACAGGAGCCGGGAGGTGAGTATTTTTTTTATTTTTTTTTTAATGGGGGTACAGTCGAGTCCTGGCTGGAGAAGTTGTCATGTCGGTGTGGGCCAGATGGAAAAGACATGAAAAGTGAACAATTCCATTAGAAAGAACATCAGCGGTAAGTCATTATCTGTACCTGTGCTGTAATCTATATGTTCTGTATTATTTAACACAGACCATATGGCGGTAATATCAATATTGGTCTTTTTATATATAGATTATTTTGGCCAACAGCGCGGTCATTTGCTGAGGTTCTCTGATGATGGGCCCACTCAGAAGTTTTGCCCCCACTAAACCAAAACCCTAGCTACGCCTATGGCTCTCTCTCTAGTCTTTCTTTCTCGCTCTCTGTTCTTTCCTTCTCGCTCTCTGTTCTTTTTTCTCTCTGTTCTTTCTTTCTCTCTTTTCTTTCTTTCCTCTCTTTCTTTCTCTGTTTGTTCTTTCTCTCTCGCTGCTCTTTCTTTCTTTTCCTCAGTACCAGCCACTGTGCCCTCATTACCAGTCAGTGTGATCAGCAGTGCTAAATGGTTACGCTTGGGGCGAGGATATGGGTGTGATTAGCTGTGAAATGGGTATTGTCGGGGCGTGGCCTAAATTTTCAACGGCGCGCAACACGCGCCGCAGCCTTTAATCCTCTTTCCTGTCTTCCAAATTTGGGAGGTATGCTGTATGACCTCCCTACAACTTCTGGCCATGCTCCTGATGAGCGCGACGGACGGTCTCGTGAGGGATCTCCTCCCACACCTGGACTAAAGCATCCACCAACTCCTGGACAGTCTGTGGTGCAACGTGGCATGGCCTAAAATTTTCTGCAGCATGCACAGCATGCCACAGCCTTTGTCCCTCTTTCCCTTATTCAAAGGTTGGGAAAGTATGATGTTGGGCCGCAAGAATATATTTTCTCTGGTGGGCCCAAGGTACTCCAGTCCGACGCTGCTGGCAAGGTCCATGTATGTTGGCTCCTTAGCAGCCTTAAATACCATGCCTCAGCAGCAGGGTCGTACATATAAATCATGGGGCCCATAGCAAAATTCTGAATGTTCCCCACCCCCCCAAAAAAAAAAACCCAGAGGCATTGTAAATGTAAACGTGCCAGCACAGTGAGGGAAGTTGAGTTGCACAGAGACAGGGGTTTTGGGGGTACTCGGCACCGATCACGTCGACTTCTATGGGGGATGTCACGAGTAGCACAGCTCGGTCCGTGACCTGGGCGATCACTGGAATGTGGGATATTTCCAGGGGATGATAGAATGTTCGTGTAGTTTGTCGTGACGCCACCTGTAGTACCTGGTCAGGGTGTCCAGCGCTGCTGTGCAGGTCCTCTGGAAGGGATGGTGTAGTGCAGGTAGGTGATAAGTCTTCTACAGGTAACGCTATCCTTCCAGGGCAGATAGATGTGAGATAGAGCAATGGTGCAGAGTGATGTAGCAGAGTGGACTATGCGACGTAGTAAGAAAGCAGGAAACACTTCAAGTTAAACGTTGCATAATAAAATTTTTAATAATAACATTACAAAAGTGCAAATAGCATTACTGCCGAAGTTCGTTGAGACTTCTTAGGACTACCCCCACCGGGGTAACTTCACAGTGTCCTTAACTTGTGCTTGTGGAGGACCCGCTCCAAACCTCCAACTGTGGTCTTGGGTGGGTGTCTCGACCACGCACCACAATTGTGGGTTACCAGGGCAATGGGTACTAGAGCCGAGCCCGTAGAAGTCTATGGGATTGTCACAGTAGCTGTGGCTCGGTCTGTGGCCCTGGCGGTCAGGCGTATGTTGGGGGGTATATTTACAGGGGATAGATTTATATACAGTTCGTGACGCCACCTGTAGTCTTCTGGTAATTTATACCAGCGCTGCTGTAGAGCTCTGAGGGGATGGTGAGGCAGCTAGATGTCGGGTCCCCTACAGGTAGGACTCTTCCCTCAGGTCGATAGTTAAAGCAGGGTTGTGCAGGCATGCAAGTAAATAACTCAGTCTCACACCGTCAGCGTCTTTCCATACCTTTACTTGTAAGATGGTAAGGCAGGTCCCAGGGAGGCTGATGGGGTTGATGGAGGATGAGCTTTGAGGCAACGGTTAAGCGAATTAGGGGCCTCCTTACTGTCCAATAATGATGAGTACAACCAGCCTGCAGCGTAGTTCCCTCTATAATTCCAGCTATTCCAAAGCTGTACTGCCCAGTCAGATTTGTGGTCGGAGCCTTCCTGTGAGAGAGTTGAATTCCTATCTTGCTGATCAGGCTCAAAGTCTTCACTCCCCCTGACCCCAGTTACGTACTGACTATTTGGGGCTGTTTGCCGCGACCTAAGGTCCGGTAAATCTCTGGTTTTCTTACCACTATGCTTGTAGCTAATAGTGATCCTTCGGTCCCAGTGACCGGTAGCAATGTGCAGGACTTCTCCAAGCCAAAAGCACTTTTGAAATATTCCTTCCACTTTGCCCTTCGATTTGCTCGACTCTTAATAGATTTTCCGTCTGTCTTCCAGTGGGGCACAGCTCTGACTAGGCTGAGGTGAACTAGACACCTGTACTAGCCTCCACTTTCTGAACTGCTAACAGGCTCAATAATAACATTACAAAAGACTGGAAATACTTACTGCCAAGTTCGACTCTCTTAGCTACACCCCCGGGTGTTTCAAGTGTTACTTGTGTTTGAAGGACCGCCTTAACGTAACCTCTCCACACCTCCTGGTATTGGTACCGGGTAACATGGGCTGCAAGACTTTCCTTGAGCAGACCTCACTTTCGGCCACACCAAACGGGTTTTTAGTTTCTGAGGTAGTTGAAAATAGTGCACAGTTAAGTTTTTTGTAAAACCAAGATGGAGCACCGAAGTGCCAACTATTTACAGAAAAGTTTGTGAGCCAGTACAGTTCATGGCTTCAAAGTTCAACATTTTGATTACATTGAAACACCATTACCCAACCTGGGTATATAAAGGCAACAATAAACTTGTTCTTCTGAACATTCATGTCATGTGTGCATTGCCACGAAGATCGTCGCGGTTGCACATTTTGACTTCTCACAGCTGAGTTGCTGTTTCTTTGTGTTTGGCAGCTAGGGAGTTAATTCTGTCTGTGCTCGGTGCTGGGACTGGGTGCAGTTTCTCCCGGCTGCAATTGATTATTTGTTGATTGGTTTCCTTTAAATTCCTGGTTGTCTGCTTGGGGAGTTGCCAGTGAAATCCTTCATGCAGACCACAGATAGGAATGAATCTGTATAGACTTAAGTTGAGAGCTCCTTAGCTGTTTTAAGCTCAACTTACTTAGAGTTTATTTCCCAGACCATTTATGTTCCTTCGGTGTTTGAGTGTGTATGCAAGTGAGTGCTATCCTGTCTGTCTTATATGTCTAATCTTGTATTTAGCTGAGATCAGCCCATATCCCTTTGGTGGTAATCAGGATCCTTCTTAGGACTGATTACAGGGTTCAGGGTCTGACAGGAGACAGGGTTAGGCTGGAGATTGGACCTCTGAACCATTATCAGTACCTCCAAGGTAAGGGATTAGTTAGGACCCCAGTGTAGGGTCAGGTTAGACCCCGGTCCTCCTCTTTCCTGTTACAGCTCATCAAGTCCTCAAGATTTACCCTGAGTTCAACTATATCGTTTCTGCACATCTAGTCCTCAAGATTAACCCTAAGTTCTGCAGAGATTGTGTCAGGTAAATCTATTTTATACTTACATTCTGATGTTGCTAAACTATATGTTGTATAGAGTGTGGTTCCTGTATAAATAGTTTACTGACATTGTATTCATATCATTAGACAGCGTGACATTTTCACTGGCCCTAAAAAATTATCTCTAGTTACCATGGATCCAGTAGCTCAGCTGGCTCTGCAGTTGCAGGGATTATCCATGGAGCTGACGGACATTAAGTCCAAATTTTTGTCTCCCCTGGAGCAAACCAGAGTTGAACCTAAAGTAGCTCTTCCAGATAGGTTCACTGGTGGGCGAGACAAATTTTTACCTTCCGGGAGGCATGTAAATTGTATTTTCGGCTTCGGCCGCGATCATCAGGGAGTGATGAGCAGAGAGTGGGAATTGTTATCTCACTTCTTCAAGGGGACCCTCAATCCTTGGCATTTTCCCTTCCTCCGGGATCCCCGGCTCTACAGTCTGTAGATCAATTTTTTACTGCTCTGGGATTGGTATATGATGACCCAGATCGGGTCTCTCTTGCTGAGACCAAATTACGTAAGTTACAGCAGGGAGATCGTCCGGCGGAGGAATTTGCTTCTGAGTTTCGTAGATGGGCCAGGATACTCAGTGGAATGACCCAGCTCTTAGGAGCCAGTTTTGTCATGGGCTTTCTGACAAATTAAAAGACGTTTTGGCTCAGTATGAGTCTCCTCCTTCTCTGGAGGCTGCTATGGCCCTAGCTATCCGTACTGATAGACGGCTTCGGGAGAGGGGTGAGGTAACTCCACTCCCTGTTGTTTCTCCACCTACTACTAAAGTCCCTTATGTTGAGGTTCCCCTTGTCTGTTCGGATGAG
Organism: Oophaga sylvatica; assembly: GCA_033576555.1. NCBI lineage: Eukaryota > Metazoa > Chordata > Amphibia > Anura > Dendrobatidae > Oophaga > Oophaga sylvatica. Next base: position 6,509 of record JARQOD010003901.1, on the reverse strand, counting down.
CCTATGCAGTTGGGAGGGACATATTTTCGTAGTAGGGGATTGGCGGCACGCCGTAGGACTAGAAGGTGTTTTTTCTGCGGGAAAGAGGGACATTTTGTTGGAGAATGTCCATCCCGTGTCTTGTTAAGTAAAAAGTCGCCGGAAAACTGCTAATCCCAGGTTGTGTGGTGGACGACAACCTGGGAGTATGTATTTCATCCGCCGGTTCTTCTCAGTTCCTTGTACCAGTGGAGGTGGTGGTTGGTACTAGAGTGAAGAGATTGTCTGTTCTTCTGGATAGTGGTTCTGGGGCTAATCTGGTTGACGCTCAGTTTGCTCAGGCTCAAGGTATGCATCTGAGAGTATTGGTCAAACCGATCCCTATTTTCTCCATTGACGCCAGGCCTCTCGGCCAAGGTAGCTTTGTTCATGAGGTTCATAACATTGACCTTCGGGTAGGGGCAATACATAGGGAACAATTATCTTGTTATGTGTTGGAGGGTCTACCTACTCCCATTGTGTTGGGACTTCCTTGGCTGGTTAAACATAACCCTGTGATTAATTGGCAGTCCAGAGAGATAAGCCAATGGGGTGAGTTTTGCAAAAGCAACTGCATGAACACAGTCATCAGTGCGGTCGTGCCTAGTACATTGCCTCCTTTTTTGGAGGATTTTGGGGATGTTTTCTCTGAGGAGGGGTGTCGGGAGTTGCCTCCTCATCGCGTGTATGACTGCTCTATTAATCTACTTCCTGATGCTAAGTTGCCTAAAGCTAGGTTGTATAATCTTTCTGGTCCTGAAAGACAGGCTATGAAAGATTATATTTCTGAAAGTCTGGCCAAAGGGCATATTAGACCTTCATCTTCCCCTGTGGCCGCGGGGTTCTTCTTTGTGAAGAAAAAAGATGGAGGCCTCCGCCCTTGCTTGGATTTCCGCGAACTTAATCGGATTACTGTTCGAGATCCGTATCCACTCCCTCTTATTCCTGATCTCTTCAATCAAATTGTTGGCGCCAAATGGTTCTCTAAATTGGATCTCAGGGGGGCGTATAATCTGATTAGGATAAAAGAGGGGGATGAGTGGAAAACGGCGTTTAACACGCCGGAGGGACATTATGAAAACCTGGTCATGCCTTTTGGTCTGACTACTGCTCCAGCAGTATTCCAACATTTTGTTAATGACATTTTTCGTCACCTTGTGGGGGTGTTTGTGGTCGTATATTTGGATGACATTTTAATTTACTCACCAGATCTTGTGTCTCACCAGGAGCATGTGAGACAGGTGTTGCAGATCTTGCGAGACAACAAACTATACGCCAAACTGGAGAAGTGTGTTTTTGCCGTACAGGAACTTCAGTTTTTGGGTTTTTTGGTGTCAGCCTCCGGTTTCCGGATGGACCCTGAAAAGGTGAGAGCAGTGTTTGAATGGGATCAGCCAGGGGATCTTAAGGCTCTGCAGCGTTTTTTGGGGTTTGCTAATTACTACCGGAAATTTATTTGTAATTTCTCGTCTGTCGTCAAACCTCTCACTGACATGACGAGAAAAGGGACGGATTTTTCTAAGTGGTCGGACAAAGCTTGCCAAGCCTTTTCCTCTTTAAAAAGATGTTTTGCTTCGGCACCCGTTCTCATCCAACCAGATGTATCTCAGCCGTTCATTGTGGAGGTGGACGCGTCTGACGTAGGGGTGGGTGCTATATTGTCCCAGGGTCCGTCCCCTGGTAAATGGCATCCGTGCGCTTTCTTTTCTAAGAAATTGTCGTCCGCCGAAAGGAATTATGATATCGGCAATAGGGAACTTTTGGCCATTAAATTGGCTTTTGAAGAATGGCGTCACTTTTTGGAGGGGGCAGTCCACCCGGTCACCGTTATTACTGATCACAAGAACCTGCTGTATTTAGAATCCGCTAAGCGTCTGAATTCCAGACAAGCTCGATGGTCGTTGTTTTTTACCAGGTTTAATTTTGTCGTCACTTATCGTCCGGGGTCTAAGAATGTAAAGGCTGATGCCTTGTCTCGCAGTTTCCCAGGGGCCGGGAAAACGGACGACCCGATTCCTATCCTTCAGGAGGGGGTGGTAGTGTCGGCTGTATGTTCTGAGCTTGAGGAGGAGGTGTTAGAGGCTCAGGGGGACGCCCCTGCAGGACCTCCAGGGAGACTGTTTGTCCCGAATCAGTTGAGACAAAAGGTTATTGAGGCACATCATAATTCTGCTTTAGCAGGACATCCAGGGAGTAAGGCTACTTTAGATCTCCTTTCCCGCCGATTTTGGTGGCCTAACGCTAATAAAGATGTTATAACTTTTGTCGCGTCCTGTGGGGTTTGTGCTCGCTCTAAAACTCCTCATACCCGTCCGTCTGGGACCCTTTTACCCTTGAAACTTCCGGAGCGTCCATGGACTCATTTATCTATGGACTGCATTACGGACCTTCCTCCGTCGTCTGGGAATACTGTCATACTGGTGGTTGTTGACAGGTTCAGTAAGATGGCACATTTCGTTGCTCTTCCAGCACTCCCTAATGCTAAAACTCTGGCGCAGGTGTTCATTAGGGAGATCGTGAGACTTCATGGGTTGCCTTCTGATGTGGTGTCAGATAGGGGGTCTCAGTTTGTGTCCAAATTTTGGAGGGCATTTTGTTTACGTCGGGGGATGCAATTGTCGTTTTCCTCGGCTTTTCATCCACAGACCAATGGTCAGACAGAGCGTCTGAATCAGAGTTTAGAGACATATCTCCGGTGTTTTGTATCGGAGAACTAGGAGGACTGGTCTTCTTTCTTGCCTCTGGCAGAGTTCGCTCTTAACAACAGGCGGAGTGAGTCCACTGGTAAGTCCCCATTTTTTGGGGCATATGGTTTTCATCCCCAGTTTTGTACTTTCAATGGGGGGGGTCCTTCTGGGGTTCCTGAGGAGGAGCGTTTCTCGTCGTCACTTGCTTCTGTGTGGCGAGGTGTATTGAATAATTTGAGTAATATGGGGAACCGTTACAAACGTATGGCTGATAGGAGAGTTTCTGGTCCAGATCTGAATGTGAACGATCTGTTATGGTTGTCTACCAGGAATATAAAACTTAAAGTGCCCTCCTGGAAACTGGGTCCCAGATTCATCTGGCCGTACAGGATCAGTTCCATAATTAATCCTGTGGCATTTCGTCTGGAACTCCCTTCTACGTTTAAAATTCATAATGTGTTCCACAAGTCATTACTTAAAAGGTATGTGGCACCAGTCATACCGTCACCTCTACCTCCTCCTCCAGTGTTGGTCAATGGTAACTTGGAATTTCAAGTATCAAAAATCATTGACTCTCGTCTGAATCGCCGGTCCCTTCAGTACTTGGTGCATTGGAAGGGGTATGGTCCGGAGGAGAGGACGTGGGTCCCTGCGTCTGATGTTAACGCAGATCGTTTGGTTCGGACCTTCCACAGAACTCACCCGGGCAGGCCTGGCCCTGAGGGTCCGGAGGCCCCTCGTAGAAGGGGGGTACTGTCATGTGTGCATTGCCACGAAGATCGTCGCGGTTGCACATTTTGACTTCTCACAGCTGAGTTGCTGTTTCTTTGTGTTTGGCAGCTAGGGAGTTAATTCTGTCTGTGCTCGGTGCTGGGACTGGGTGCAGTTTCTCCCGGCTGCAATTGATTATTTGTTGATTGGTTTCCTTTAAATTCCTGGTTGTCTGCTTGGGGAGTTGCCAGTGAAATCCTTCATGCAGACCACAGATAGGAATGAATCTGTATAGACTTAAGTTGAGAGCTCCTTAGCTGTTTTAAGCTCAACTTACTTAGAGTTTATTTCCCAGACCATTTATGTTCCTTCGGTGTTTGAGTGTGTATGCAAGTGAGTGCTATCCTGTCTGTCTTATATGTCTAATCTGTGTATTTAGCTGAGATCAGCCCATATCCCTTTGGTGGTAATCAGGATCCTTCTTAGGACTGATTACAGGGTTCAGGGTCTGACAGGAGACAGGGTTAGGCTGGAGACTTGGACCTCTGAACCATTATCAGTACCTCCAAGGTAAGGGATTAGTTAGGACCCCAGTGTAGGGTCAGGTTAGACCCCGGTCCTCCTCTTTCCTGTTACAGCTCATCAAGTCCTCAAGATTTACCCTGAGTTCAACTATATCGTTTCTGCACATCAAGTCCTCAAGATTAACCCTAAGTTCTGCAGAGATTGTGTCAGGTAAATCTATTTTATACTTACATTCTGATGTTGCTAAACTATATGTTGTATAGAGTGTGGTTCCTGTATAAATAGTTTACTGCATTGTATTCATATCATTAGACAGCGTGACAATTCACCCGTCCGGGTACATCAAACCATTACCCAACCTGGGTATATTAAGGCAACAATAAACTTCTTTTTATGAACATTCACCCGTCCGGGTACATCAATAATTTAACGATTTACATACAGAGATCCTGTCCGGGTTATTTAGACTTCTTTGGCTGGCCTCTTACAGGTACCACCTGGTACTCTTCTGGAGCTTGCCAAACATCCGTGACAAGAGGGTCCACCCAGACCTGATGACGTCGTGTGGCCTGTACAGTTACGTCGTGACACGCTATCTGGGTCTGTGTGGCCACCTCTTTCGTCTCCCTCCGGGTCTGGAACCCTATGTCCCGGACTGAACGAACCCCAGGGGGCCTAGCAGGCGCCGGGTACGGGCCAGCTATCATTATCATGTCCATAGCTGGGGCTGCTGAGGAGACCACTGAGGGAGGCTGGGGAGATTTACGGCGTGTGGTGGGCACTTGTGCAGAGGCCTGGTTGGGGGAGGCTGAAGGCTCGGCGGGTCTGTCAGTTTCCTGACACTCTGGGGAGTAGGGGTCGCACCTGGTAACATTTAGGGCGTACCATCCATTGTAACCCCAGTGTCGGGTGTAAGTCACCAAGTCTCCTGCCAACAGGTCCCTCCCCGGGTGTCCTTCTGGGAGGTGAGCCTCCACGTCCCGCCGGGTTACAAAGACTTCTAAATAAAGTCCAGGCTTCTGGATGAAGCCCCAACCACCTTTTAACTTAAAGTTCCGTACTGCACCCTTACGCCGCGGCTCCCTCAGCGTACTTTTATCCTTTCTCATACGTGCCTTCTCTGCCAGGTCCTTGTCCAGGTGACGTTGCCGAAGCTTTTGGGATTCTCGCTGCTCCCTTTGTCGCTCTGCTTCCCGCTCCCGACGTCTCCACTCTTCCTCCTGACGCCGGTTGTAATTCTCCTCCACCAGCAGCTCCATGTCTCCACCATCAAACGCCAGCTTACGATGTCCGGTTTGCGGCAGCTCTCCTGGCGCCCGCCAGTCCTGGCGGCGCTCACCTGTGGCGGAAGCAGCCGGCTCTGGAACAGATGACGGTCGGGGCTCCGGTACAGGCAGGTAGAGCTCTGGTGCCTGCGCGGCCTCCTCCATGAGGACGGGTGTCGCTTCTTCTGCCTCAGCGACGGGGGCAGACAGCGGGATCTGGGGTGCTGGTGCGGCGTTTTCTGCAGGAACGGGTGCCTCCACTGTGATACTGGCAACCGGTTCAGATTGCAAGGGCTGGGATGCCCGCACGGCCTCCTCTACTGGAACGGGTGCCTCCACTGAGATACTGGCAACCGGTTCAGATTGCAAGGGCTGGGATGCCCGCACGGCCTCCTGTACTGGAACGGGTGCCTCCACTGAGATACTGGCAACCGGTTCAGATTGCAAGGGCTGGGATGCCCGCACGGCCTCCTCTACTGGAACGGGTGCCTCACCTTCCGGTACAGACACTTCAGGGGGTAAGAGGGATTGGCGCCGCTCCAAGTGTAGTTTTAGGGCCCGCCAGCTCTCTTCCATCCTGGCGACCTCCTCCCGGTGCCGGGCCAGGTCTCTCAGGGTATCCTCCGCTTCTTTCAGCGTAGGAGGGTTTCCAGGCCGGGTGCCAAACGGTGGCTCCGTGGCGATCGGGTCGCTTCCGTGGGGGGAGAGCTCTGACTCCTCCATCCCTTCCCACTTCTGCTCACGTCCATTCGCCATCTCTGCCAAGTCACATGTGTCATTAGCATCAGGAGAGGCACCATCTTTTGTAGGGAGGCGGGACCTTCGCGTTCGTTTCCGCCCACTGAGGAGGATGAGGAGGCGGAACTCCAGAGCTGTGGGGCACGATCTTACATTGCAGTAACATTTAGAGTGGGCGGACATCGTTTTCGCGCCACGGAGTGAGTGTACGCCCACGAGAGCACGCCCTTATTCTTCACCTGTGCCTCGTGGCGCAGATATGACGGAAAAATGGCAAATACAGTCTATGATGATTTTTGCAATTCTCAAGCAAAAAAACAGTTCAATTAAGGCACACAGGACTCGCTTATAGCGAGCTTCTGAATCCTGTTCGTGACGCCAAAGTTGAGTCGCACAGAGCCACAGGTTTTGGGGGTACTCGGCACCAAGCCCGTCGACTTCTATGGGGGATGTGACGGGTAGCACAGCTATGTCCGTGCCCTGGTCGCTCACTGGAATGTGGGATATTTCCAGGGGATGATAGAATGTTTGTGTAGTTTGTCGTGACGCCACCTGTAGTACCTTG
>JARQOD010003900.1:0-60061 GCA_033576555.1 Oophaga sylvatica | reverse complement strand
TGGCGGGATTATGTACAGGCGATGGCGGGATTATGTACAGGAGATGCGGGATGATGTACGGGATGGCGGGATGATGTACAGGCGATGGCGGGATTATGTACAGGCGATGGCGGGATTATGTACAGGCGATGGCGGGATTATGTACAGGAGATGGCGGGATGATGTACAGGCGATGGCGGGATGATGTACAGGCGATGGCGGGATTATGTACAGGCGATGGCGGGATTATGTACAGGCGATGGCGGGATTATGTACAGGCGATGGCGGGATGATGTACAGGCGATGGCGGGATGATGTACAGGCGATGGCGGGATTATGTACAGGCGATGGCGGGATGATGTACAGGCGATGGCGGGATTATGTACAGGCGATGGCGGGAATGATGTACAGGCGATGGCGGGATGATGTACAGGAGATGGCGGGATTATGTACAGGAGATGGCGGGATGATGTACAGGCGATGGCGGGATTATGTACAGGAGATGGCGGATTATGTATAGGCGATGGCAGGATGATTGTACAGGAGATGGCAGGGATTATGTACTAGGAGATGGCGGGATTATGTACAGGAGATGGCGGGATTATGTACAGGAGATGGCAGGATTATGTATAGGAGATGGCAGGATTATGTACAGGAGATGCAGGATTATGTATAGGAGATGGCGGGAATGTATAGAGATGCGGAATATGTACAGGAGATGGTGGATATGTATAGAGATGGCGGGCACATATCTTGAACGTTTCCATTCACAATGTGGATGGTTTTCCACATACAATATCCCTCCCTCCTCTTCTGTCTCCTGTCCTCTATCTTCCCTCACCTGTCACCACAGCCCGGCTCACAACTACGGTCCATCAGACAGGAGTCCTCTTCTCCTCCCGCGGCTCTGCGTCTTCTCTCTCCTCCAGTATGGCCGGTACTTCTCTGTCCCTGACACTCTGGAGCTCTCGCCCGAGGCGCTCGCTCTCTCTTCGTCTCACGTACTCTGTCCCGTCAAGGCCCGTTCTAAGCTCTGGGCCATATTACTGGGCGCCCTGTCCCAGGACCCGTCTCTGATCGATCGCACTTTCTCTCTCCCCTCAGACTCTGCCTCCTCTCTCCTTGGGGACACCCATATCATGCGGCACTGCTCACTGTCCAGACCTCAGGTCTTTTCTCTACACTCACTGGGCCCTTTCTGACAGGATAGTATATACAGTGCCTTGTGAAAGTATTCAGCCCCTGGAACTTTTCAACCTTTTCCCACATATGCTTCAAACATAAAGATATCAAATGTAAATTTTTGGTGAAGAATCAACAACAAGTGGACACAATTGTGAAGTTGAACGAAATTTATTGGTTATTTTACATTTTTGTGGAAATACAAAAACTGAACAGTGGGGCGTGCAATATTATTCGACCCCTTTACTTTAATACTTTGTTGCGGCACCTTTTGCTGTGATTACAGCTGCAGTCTCTTGGGGTATGTCTCTATCAGTTCTGTACATGGAGAGACTGAAATTCTCGCCCCTTCTTCCTGGTAACAGCTGGAGCTCAGTGAGGTTGGATGGAGATCGTTTGTGAACAGCAGTTTTCAGCTCTTTCCACAGATTCTCGATTGGATTCAGGTCTGGACTGTGACTTGGCCATTCTAACACCTGGATACGTTTATTTGTGAACCATTCCATTGTAGATTTTGCTTTATGTTTGGGATCATTGTCTTGTTGGAAGACAAATCTCCGTCCCAGTCTCAGGTCTTTTGCAGACTCCAGCAGGTTTTCTTCAAGAATGGTCCTGTTTTGGCTCCATCCATCTTCCCATCAATTTTACCCATCTTCCCTGTCCCTGCTGAAGAAAAGCAGGCCCAAACCATGATGCTGCCACCACCATGTTTGACAGTGGGGATGGTGTGTTCAGGGTGATGAGCTGTGTTGCCTTTACGTCAAACATATCGTTTGGCATTGTTGCCAAAAAGTTTGATTTTGGTTTCATCTGACCAGAGCACCTTCTTCCCCATGTTTGGTGTCTCCCAGGTGGCTTGTTGCAAACTTTAAACGGCACTTTTTATGGATTTCTTTGAGAAATGGCTTTCTTCTTGCCACTCTTCCATAGAGGTCAGATTTGTGCAGTGTACCACTGATTGTTGTCCTATGGACAGACTGTCCCACCTCAGCTGTAGGTCTCTGCAGTTCATCCAGAGTGATCATGGGCCTCTTGGCTTCATCTCTGATCAGTCTTCTCCTTACCTGAGATGAAAGTTTAGAGGGACGGCCAGGTCTTGCTAGATTTGCAGTGGTATGATACTCCTTCCATTTCAATATGATCGCTTGCACAGTGCTCCTTGGGATGTTTAAAGTTTTGGAAATCATTTTGTATCTAAATCCGGCTTTAAACTTCTCCACAACAGTATCACGGACCTGCCTGTTGTGTTCCTTGGTCTTCATGATGCTCTCTGTGCTTCAAACAGAACCCTGAGACTATCACAGAGCAGGTGCATTTATATGGAGACTTGATGACACACAGGTGGATAATATTTATCATCATAAGTCATTTAGGACAACATTGGATCATTCAGAGATCCACAATGAACTTCTGGAGTGAGTTTGCTGCACTGAATGTAAAGGGGTCGAATAATATTGCACGCCCCACTGTTCAGTTTTTGTATTTCCACAAAAATTTAAAATAACCAATAAATTTCGTTCAACTTCACAATTGTGTCCCACTTGTTGATTCTTCACCAAAAATTTACATTTGGTATCTTTATGTTTGAAGCATGATATGTGGGAAAAGGTTGAAAAGTTCCAGGGGGCCTAATACTTTCACAAGACACTGTATATGTGTATATATATGTGTATATATATGTGTATATATATATATATATATATATATATATATATATGTCCCTTCACCTCTGGACTAGTCCCAACCATTAACTCTACCTGTCCCAGTCAGCTACCTGTTGCTGGGCAGAATACAACACAGTTCACATTACACATCAACAATACACATATTCTTCATCCTTACACCTACACCGTGGAGCCGTAGGGTCCGTTACTGTGATCAGTCCCTGTTTTTGCTCGGCCTGTCGGGATCGTGTCACCCAGGATACGACGACTGACGAATGTGTCATCTGCCCAGTAATGGAGGTTATTATGAAGTCATGGCCCGTGCCTCCAGCCCCATTGTGTCTGGATAAGTATTCTCAGCGTGACCCCAATCACTAATGAAAAGGGGGTGACTCCAGCGAAAACGTGTGCAAATAAAGTGAGAGCCTCTGCAGTGGCTTCTTTATGGAGGTGTCCGCCTGGGAATGCACCGCTTATTGAAATAGAGCTCAAGATCCTCAGCTGCAAATCCAGAGAAAGAAAAGTCCGGCAACAAGACGAAAACGGCTCCCCTCCCCCACCCCCTCCACAAGAGCTCACCCCATCTCCAAAACATCCACACTCTGTGTTATTCTAATACAATCACATAATTCTGAGAAACTCCCGGATCTGATCCAGGAGAGGAAACAGGAGGGAAACCCAATATATACTAGATGTACATGACCTGAAGACTGCCAGGAGGAGCAATCACACTGACGTGCACGATCCCCTGTAATATGTCCCCTATGTGTCCAAGAATGTACAGGAATATAGCTACCATAATACTGCCCCCTATGTACAAGAATATAACTACTATAATACTGCCCCTATATACAAGAATATAACTACTATAATACTGCCCCTATGTACAAGAATATAACTACTATAATACTGCTCCTATGTGCAAGAATATAACTACTATAATACTGCTCCTATGTACAAGAATATAACTACTATAATACTGCCCCTATGTACAAGAATATAACTACTATAATACTGCTCCTATGTGCAAGAATATAACTACTATAACACTGCCCCTATATACAAGAATATAACTACTATAATACTGCTCCTATATACAAGAATATAACTACTATAATACTGCCCCTATATACAAGAATATAACTACTATAATACTGCCCCTATATACAAGAATATAACTACTATAATACTGCCCCTATATACAAGAATATAACTACTATAATACTGCTCCTATGTGCAAGAATATAACTACTATAATACTGCTCCTATGTACAAGAATATAACTACTATAATACTGCTCCTATGTACAAGAATATAACTACTATAATACTGCCCCTATATACAAGAATATAACTACTATAATACTGCCCCTATGTACAAGAAATATAACTACTATAATACTGCTCCTATGTGCAAGAATATAACTACTATAACACTGCCCCTATATACAAGAATATAACTACTATAATACTGCTCCTATATACAAGAATATAACTACTATAATACTGCCCCTATGTACAAGAATATAACTACTATAATACTGCTCCTATGTGCAAGAATATAACTACTATAACACTGCTCCTATATACAAGAATATAACTACTATAATACTGCTCCTATATACAAGAATATAACTACTATAATACTGCCCCTATATACAAGAATATAACTACTATAATACTGTCCCTATATACAAGAATATAACTACTATAATACTGCCTCTATGTACAAGAATATAACTACTATAATACTGCTCCTATGTACAAGAATATAACTACTATAATACTGCCCCCTATATACAAGAATATAACTACTATAATACTGCCCCTATGTACAGGAATATAACTACTATAATACTGCTCCTATATACAAGAATATAACTACTATAATAATGTTCCTATGTACAAGAATATAACTACTATAATACTGCTCCTATGTACAAGAATATAACTACTATAATACTGCCCCCTATGTACAAGAATATAACTACTATAATACTGCCCCTATATACAAGAATATAACTACTATAATACTGCTCCTATATACAAGAATATAACTACTATAATACTGCTCCTATATACAAGAATATAACTACTATAATACTGCCCCTATATACAAGAATATAACTACTATAATACTGCCCCATATACAAGAATATAACTGCTATACTACTGCTCCTATGTACAAGAATATAACTACTATAATACTGCCCATATACAAGAATATAACTACTATAATACTGCCCCTATGTACAAGAATATAACTACTATAATACTGCTCCTATATACAAGAATATAACTACTATAATACTGCCCCTATGTACAAGAAAATAACTACTATAATACTGCCCCTATATACAAGAATATAACTACTATAATACTGCTCCTATGTACAAGAATAATAACTACTATAATACTGCCCCTATATACAAGAATATAACTACTATAATACTGCTCCTATGTACAAGAATATAACTACTATAATACTGCTCCTATGTACAAGAATATAACTACTATAATACTGCCCCTATGTACAAGAACATAACTACTATAATACTGACCCTATGTACAAGAATATAACTACTATAATACTGCCCTATGTACAAAATATAACTACTATAATACTGCCCCTATGTACAAGAATATAACTACTATAATACTGCCCTATGTACAAGAATATAACTACTATAATACTGCCCCTATGTACAAAATATAACTACTATAATACTTCCCCTATGTACAAGAATATAACTACTATAATACTGCTCCTATGTACAGAATATAACTACTATAATACTGCTCCTATGTACAAGAATATAACTACTATAATACTGTCCCTATGTACAAGAATATAACTACTATAATACTGCTCTATGTACATGAATATACTACTATAATACTGCTCCCTATGTACAAGAATATAACTACTATAATACTGCTCCTATTACAAGAATATAACTACTATAATACTGCCCTATGTACAAGAATATAACTACTATAATACTGCCCTCTATGTACATAATAAATACTATATATCCTATTACTATACTATATAATACTGCCCCTATATACAAGAATATAACTACTATAATACTGTCCTATGTACAAGAATATAACTACTATAATACTGCCTCTATACAAGAATATAACTACTATAATACTGTCCTATGTACAAGAATATAACTACTATAATACTGCCCTTATGTACAAGAATATAACTACTATAATACTGCTCCTATATACAAGAATATAACTACTATAATACTGTCCCTATTACAAGAATATAACTACTATAATACTGCCTTATGTACAAGAATATAACTACTATACTATAATACAGCTCTATGTACAAGAATATAACTACTATAATACTGCCCTATGTACAAGAATATAACTACTATAATACTGCCCCTATGTACAAGAATATAACTACTATAATACTGCCCTATTACAAGAATATAACTACTATAATACTGCTCCTATGTACAAGAATATAACTACTATAATACTGCCCCTATGTACAAGAATATAACTACTATAATACTGCCCCTATATACAAGAATATAACTACTATAATACTGCCCCTATATACAAGAATATAACTACTATAATACTGCTCCTATGTATAAGAATATAACTACTATAATACTGCTCCTATGTATAAGAATATAACTACTATAATACTGCCCTATGTACAAGAATATACTACTATAATACTGCCCTATGTACAAGAACATAACTACTATAATACTGCCCTATGTACAAAATATAACTACTATAATACTGCCCCTATGTACAATAATATAACTACTATAATACTGCTCCTATGTACAAGAATATAACTACTATAATACTGCCCTATATTACAAGAATATAACTACTATAATACTTGCCCCTATGTACAAGAATATAACTACTATAATACTTCCCCTATGTACATGAATATACTACTATAATACTGCTCCTATGTACATGAATAATACTACTATAATACTGCTCCTATTACAAGAATATAACTACTATAATACTCCCTCCTTATTTTACAAGAATATAACTACTATAATACTGCCCCTATGTACAATAATATAACTACTATAATACTGCCCCTATGTACAATAATATAACTACTATAATACTGCCCCTATGTACAATAATATAACTACTATAATACTGCCCTATGTACAAGAATATAACTACTATAATACTGCTCCCTATGTACAAGAATATAACTACTATAATACTGCCCTATGTACAAGAATATAACTACTATAATACTGCCCTATGTACAAGAATATAACTACTATAATACTGCTCCTATGTACAAGAATATAACTACTATAATACTGTCCTATGTACAAGAATATAAGCTACTTATAATACTGCCCTATGTACAAGAATATAACTACTATAATACTGCCCCTATACAAGAATATAACTCTATAATACTGCTCCTATTACAAGAATATAACTCATAATACTGCTCCTATGTACAAGAATATAACTACTATAATACTGCCCCTATGTACAAGAATATAACTACTATAATACTGCTCCTATGTACAAGAATATAACTACTATAATACTGCTCCTATGTACAAGAATATAACTACTATAATACTGCTCCTATGTACAAGAATATAACTACTATAATACTGCCCTATGTACAAGAATATAACTACTATAATACTGCCCCTATGTACAAGAATATAACTACTATAATACTGCCCTATGTACAAGAATTAAATATAATACTGCTGTACAAGATAAACTAATACTGCTCCTATGTACAAGAATATAACTATATAATACTGCCGCTATGTACAAGAATATAACTACTATAATACTGCCCCTATGTACAAGAATATAACTACTATAATACTGCCCCTATGTACAAGAATATAACTACTATAATACTGCCTCTATGTACAAGAATATAACTACTATAATACTGCCCCTATGTACAAGAATATAACTACTATAATACTGCTCCTATGTACAAGAATATAACTACTATAATACTGCCCCTATGTACAAGAATATAACTACTATAATACTGCCCCTATGTACAAGAATATAACTACTATAATACTGCCTCTATGTACAAGAATATAACTACTATAATACTGCCCCCTATGTACAAGAATATAACTACTATAATACTGCCCCTATATACAAGAATATAACTACTATAATACTGCTCCTATATACAAGAATATAACTACAGTCATGGCCAAAAGTTTTGAGAATGACACAAATATTAATTTTTACAAAGTCTACTGCTTCACTTTTTCTAATGGCAATTTGCATATACTCCAGAATGTTATAAAGAGTGATCAGCTTAACAGCAATTACTTGTAAAGTCAATATTTGGCTAGAAAATGAACTTTATCCCCCAAAACACATTTCAACATCATTGCAGCCCTGCCTTAAAAGGACCAGCTAACCTCTTTTCAGTGATTGCTCCATTAACACAGGTGTGGGTGTTGATGAGGACATGGCTGGAGATCAATCTGTCATGATTAAGTAAGAATGACACCACTGGACACTTTAAAAGGAGGCTGGTGCTTGGCATCATTGTTTCTCTTCTGTTAACCATGGTTATCTCTAAAGAAACACGTGCAGTCATCATTGCAATGCACAAAAATGGCCTAACAGGGAAGAGTATCGCAGCTAGAAAGATTGTACCTCAGTCAACAATCTATCGCATATTAAGAACTTCAAGGAGAGAGGTTCCATTGTTGCCAAAAAGGCTCCAGGGCGCCCAAGAAAGACCAGCAAGCGCCAGGACCGTCTCTTAAAAGTGTTTCAGCTGCGGGATCGGGCTACCAGCAGTGCAGAGCTTGCTCAGGAATGGCAGCAGGCAGGTGTGAGTGCATCTGCACGCACTGTGAGGGGAGACTCTTGGAGCAAGGCCTGGTCTCAAGGAGGGCAGCAAAGAAGCCACTTCTCTCCAGAAAAAACATCATGGACAGACTGATATTCTGCAAAAGGTACAGGCAGTGGACTGCTGAGGACTGGGGTAAAGTTATTTTCTCTGATGAATCCCCTTTTGAATTGTTTGGGACATCAGGAAAACGCCTCATTCGGAGAAGACAAGGTGAGCGCTACCACCAGTCTTGTCTCATGCCAACTGTTAAGCATCCTGAAACCATTCATGTGTGGGGTTGCTTCTCAGCCAAGGGAATCGGCTCTCTCACAGTCTTGCCTAAAAACACAGCCATGAATAAAGAATGGTACCAGAATGTCCTCCAAGAGCAACTTCTCCCAACCCTCCAAGAGCAGTTTGGCGATCAACAATGCCTTTTCCAGCATGATGGAGCACCTTGCCATAAAGCAAAGGTGATAACTAAATGGCTCAGGGAACAAAACATAGAGATTTTGGGTCCATGGCCTGGAAACTCCCAGATCTTAATCCCATTGAGAACTTGTGGTCAATCATCAAGAGACGGGTGGACAAACAAAAACCTAAAAATTCTGACAAAATGAAAGCATTGATTGTGCAAGAATGGACTGCTATCAGTCAGGATTTGGTCCAGAAGTTGATTGAGAGCATGCCAGGGAGAATTGCAGAGGTCCTGAAGAAGGGTCAACACTGCAAATATTGACTTGCTGCATTAACTCATTCTAACTGTCAATATAAGCTTTTATTACTCATATGTTTCCAATTATTATATTTCTGTCTGTGATAAAAACATCTGTCAAACACATAAAAACCAGAGGGCAGCAGATCATGTGAAAATATAATATTTGTGTCATTCTCAAAACTTTTGGCCATGACTGTACAAGAATATAACTACTATAATACTGCCTCTATGTACAAGAATATAACTACTATAATACTGCTCCTATATACAAGAATATAACTACTATAATACTGCCCCCTATGTACAAGAATATAACTACTATAATACTGCTCCTATATACAAGAATATAACTACTATAATACTGCCCCCTATATACAAGAATATAACTACTATAATACTGCTCCTATGTACAAGAATATAACTACTATAATGCTGCCCCTATGTACAAGAATATAACTACTATAATGCTGCCCCCTATGTACAAGAATATAACTACTATAATACTGCTCCTATATACAAGAATATAACTACTATAATACTGCTCTTATGTACAAGAATATAACTACTATAATACTGCTCCTATATACAAGAATATAACTACTATAATACTGCCCCCTATATACAAGAATATAACTACTATAATACTGCTCCTATGTACAAGAATATAACTACTATAATACTGCTCCTATGTACAAGAATATAACTACTATAATGCTGCCCCTATGTACAAGAATATAACTACTATAATGCTGCCCCCTATGTACAAGAATATAACTACTATAATACTGCTCCTATATACAAGAATATAACTACTATAATACTGCTCCTATATACAAGAATATAACTACTATAATACTGCTCCTATGTACAAGAATATAACTACTATAATACTGCCCCTATGTACAAGAATATAACTACTATAATACTGCCCCTATGTACAAGAATATAACTACTATAATACTGCCCTATGTACAAGAATATAACTACTATAATACTGCCCCTATGTACAAAAATATAACTACTATAGTACTGCTCTTATGTACAAGAATATAACTACTATAATGCTGCCCTATGTACAAGAATATAACTACTATAATGCTGCCCCTATGTACAAGAATATAACTACTATAATGCTGCCCCTATGTACAAGAATATAACTACTATAAGACTGCTCCTATGTACAAGAATATAACTACTATAATACTGCTCCTATGTGCAAGAATATAACTACTATAATACTGCCCTATATACAAGAATATAACTACTATAATACTGCTCTTATGTACAAGAATATAACTACTATAATACTGCTCCTATATACAAGAATATAACTACTATAATACTGCCCCCTATATACAAGAATATAACTACTATAATACTGCTCCTATGTACAAGAATATAACTACTATAATACTGCTCCTATGTACAAGAATATAACTACTATAATGCTGCCCCTATGTACAAGAATATAACTACTATAATGCTGCCCCCTATGTACAAGAATATAACTACTATAATACTGCTCCTATATACAAGAATATAACTACTATAATACTGCTCCTATATACAAGAATATAACTACTATAATACTGCTCCTATGTACAAGAATATAACTACTATAATACTGCCCCTATGTACAAGAATATAACTACTATAATACTGCCCTATGTACAAGAATATAACTACTATAATACTGCCCCTATGTACAAGAATATAACTACTATAATACTGCCCTATGTACAAGAATATAACTACTATAATACTGCTCCTATGTACAAGAATATAACTACTATAATACTGCCCTATGTACAAGAATATAACTACTATAATACTGCCCTATGTACAAGAATATAATACTATAATACTGCCCTATGTACAAGAATATAACTACTATAATACTGCCCTATGTACAAGAATATAACTACTATAATACTGCCCTATGTACAAGAATATAACTACTATAATACTGCTCCTATGTACAAGAATATAACTACTATAATACTGCCCTATGTACAAGAATATAACTACTATAATACTGCTCCTATGTACAAGAATATAACTACTATAATACTGCCCCTATGTACAAGAATATAACTACTATAATACTGCTCCTATGTACAAGAATATAACTACTATAATACTGCCCTATATACAAGAATATAACTACTATAATACTGCTCCTTTTGTACAAGAATATAACTACTATAATACTGCTCCTATGTACAAGAATATAACTACTATAATACTGCCCTATGTACAAGAATATAACTACTATAATATGCTCCTATGTACAAGAATATAACTACTATAATACTGCTCCTATGTACAAGAATATAACTACTATAATACTGCCCTATGTACAAGAATATAACTACTATAATACTGCTCCTATGTACAAGAATATAATACTATAATACTGCTACTTATGTACAAGAATATAACTACTATAATACTGCCCTATATACAAGAATATAACTACTATAATACTGCTCCTATATACAAGAATATAACTACTATAATACTGCTCCTATGTACAAGAATATAACTACTATAATACTGCCCCTATGTACAAGAATATAACTACTTAATACTGCCCTATGTACAAGAATATAACTACTATAATACTGCTCCTATGTACAAGAATATAACTATATAATCTGCTCTATGTACAAGAATATAACTACTATAATACTGCCCTATTACAAGAATATAACTACTATAATACTGCTCCTATGTACAAGAATATAACTACTAATACTGCTCCTTATTACAAGATAAAACTATAATATGCCCTATACAGAATATACTATAATACTGCTCCTAGTTCAGATATAACTAATTATTACTGCCTATGTGCTAAAAATATAACTACTATAATACTGCCCTATGTACAAGAATATAATATATTATACTGCCTATGTACAAGAATATAGCTACTATTATACTGTCTATTATCATGAATATAAATACTATAATACTGCTCTATTACAAGAATATAATACTATATACTGCCCCTATATTACAAGATTAATACTATATATGCTCTATTCAAGATTAACTATATAATACTGACCTATGTGAGAATTATAACACTATAATGATGCCTATGTACAAGAATATAACTACTATAATATGTCCTTGTACAAGATATAATTATATATACTGCCCTTATGTACAAGATATAACTACTATAATATGCCCTATTACAGAATTAACTACTATAATATGCCCTATGTACAGATATACTATATAATATGCCTATTACAAGAATATAAGCACTTAATACTGCCCTATTACAGAATATAACTATATAATATGCCTATGTACAAGAATATAACTACTATAATACTGCTCCTATTACAAGGATATTAATACTATATTACTGCTCTATGTACAAGAATATAACTACTATAATACTGTCTATATACAAGAATATGTCGTATTAATATGCCTTATGTACAAGAATATACTATATATACTGCACCTATGTCAAGAATATAACTATTAATACTGTCTATTGACAAGAATGTACTACTATAATATGCATCTATTGTACAAGGATTATATACACTTATGTAATATGCACTATGGTAAGAATATAGACTATTGATACTGCCCATGTACTGGTGATATAATATATATGCCTTATGTGTCAATAATATGAGCTACTATAATATGCTCTTATACAGAATATAATGTGTTTAATATGGCCTATGTAAGATATACTATATATATGCCTTATGGACTGAATATATATATAGCACTGCTATGGTGTATATACTATATGTGCACTAGTTAATGAGTGTAGTATATAATAGCACTATGTTATGAATATAAGTATTATATGCACTATGTGGTATTATATGAGCACTAGTATACTGTGGATTATATGGCAAATAATGGTGGTATTATATGACACTGTATGGTGGTATTATATGAGAATATAATGTGTATATGAGCACTATGGTGGGTTATATGAGCAACTGAAGTATGGTGGTATTATATGAGCACTGTATGGTGGTATTTGGCACTGTATGGTGGTATTATACAGTGAGCACTGTATGGTGGTATTATATGAGCATATAGGTGGATATATGGCACTGTATGGTGGTATATGAGCACATATGGTGGTATTATATAGTGATGCGAACGTAGTATGGTGGTATTATATGAGCACTGTATGGTGGTATTATATGAGCACTGTATGGTGGTGTTATAGGAGCACTATATGGTGGTATTATTATATGAGCACTGTATGTGGTGTTTGGTATTATTATGAGCATGTATGGTGGATTTTATTGATATTGGTGTTATGGCACTGTATGGTGGTATTATATGTGCATTATATAGTGGTGTTATATGAGCACTGTATGGTGGTATTATATGAGCACAATATGGTGGTACTATATAAGCACTGTATGGTGGTATTACATGTGCACAAAATGGTGGTATTATATGAGCACTGTTTGGTGGTATTATATGAGCACAATATGGTGGTATTATATAAGCCCTGTATGGTGGTATTATATGTGCACTGTATGGTGGTATTATATGAGCACTGTATGGTGGTATTATATGAGCACTGTATATGAGCACTGTATGGTGGTATTATATGATCAATGTATTGTGGTATTATATAAGCACTGTTTGGTGGTATTATATGAGCACTGTATGGTGATATTATTAAGCACTGTATGGTGGTATTATATGAGCACTGTATGGTGGTATTATATGAGCACTGTATGGTGGTATTATATGAGCACAATATGGTGGTATATGAGCACTGTATGGTGGTATATGAGCACTGTATATGAGCACTGTATGGTGGTATTATATGAGCACTGTATGGTGATATTATATAAGCACTGTATGGTGGTATTATATGAGCACTGTATGGTGGTATTATATGAGCACTGTATGGTGGTATTATATGAGCACAAAATGGTGGTATTATATGAGCACTGTATGGTGGTATTATATAAGCACTGTATGGTGGTATTATATGGGCACAAAATGGTGGTATTATATGAGCACTGTATGGTGGTATTATATGAGCACAAAATGGTGGTATTATATGAGCACAAAATGGTGGTATTATATGAGCACTGTATGGTGGTATTATGTGTGCTCTGTATGGTGGTATGTGTGCTCTGTATGATGGTATTACATGAGCACTGTATAGTGGTATCATCTGAGCACTGTATGCTTTCACAATTAAAATAGTGTCTGGTGTTATTACATATTTTGCACTGTGTGGAAGTATTATACAGTATTATATAGTACTCTTAGGTTGTAATATATTAACTATTATATTACCACTATATGATGGGATTTTTGAGTACTGTATGATTCATTTTATGAGAATTTTATGGTGGTATTTTTTTTTAAAATACAGTATGATGGTACTACTATATGAGCACTGTATGATGTTACTGCTGTATGAGCACTATATGATGGTACTACTATATGAGCACTATATAATGGTTCTACTATATGAGCACTATGGTGGTACTACTATATGAGCACTGTATGGTGGTACTGCTATATGAGCACTGTATGATGGTTCTACTATATGAGCAGTATATGATGGTTCTACTATATGAGCACTATGGTGGTACTACTATATGAGCACTGTATGGTGGTACTGCTATATGAGCACTGTATGATGGTTCTACTATATGAGCACTGTATGATGGTTCTACTATATGAGCACTGTATGGTGGTACTGCTATATGAGCACTGTATGATGGTTCTACTATATGAGCACTGTATGATGGTTCTACTATATGAGCACTATGGTGGTACTACTATATGAGCACTGTATGATGGTTCTACTATATGAGCACTGTATGATGGTTCTATATGAGCACTATATGATGGTTCTACTATATGAGCACTATGGTGGTACTACTATATGAGCACTATATGATGGTTCTACTATATGAGCACTATGGTGGTACTACTATATGAGCACTGTATGATGGTTCTACTATATGAGCACTGTATGGTGGTACTGCTATATGAGCACTGTATGATGATACTACTGTGAGCACTGTATGATGATACTAATATATGAGCCCTGTATGATGGTGGTATTATATGAGCACTGTATGGTGGTACTACTGTATGAGCACTGTATGATGCTAATATGAGCACTGTATAGTGGTACTACTGTATGAGCACTGTATGATGCTAATATGAGCACTGTATGGTGGTAATACTATATGAGCACTGTATGATGGTACTACTATATGAGCACTTTATGATGGTATTATATGAGCACTGTATGGTGGTACTACTGTATGAGCACTGTATGATGCTAATATGAGCACTGTATGGTGGTAATACTGTATGAGCACTGTATGAAGGTACTACTATATGAGCACTGTATGGTGGTACTACTGTATGAGCACTGTATGATGGTATTACATGAGCACTGTATGATGGTATTACATGAGCACTGTATGATGGTATTACATGAGCACTGTATGATGGTATTACATGAGCACTGTATGATGGTATTACGTGAGCACTGTATGGTGGTTATTCTTGGGCTCTGTATGGTGGCATTTGCTTTTTGTGGCTTAGCTGCTTAGGGACCGTGCAGTGTAATATTTTTGCAGTTTTGGGAGAATTTTCTCAGAAAGCGCCGCATTACTGTGGAGTTTCTGGTGTAAAATGAAGATGGAGTATGTCCCCCTTGTGTACCACCACACGTACGCTGTGCAGACACTGAAGCAGCAGGGATGTCAGACCTTGGAGACTGAGCGCACACAGGAAACTTCAATGTGAACGCAGCTCTGAATGAAATCGTTCATGTATCTGTGCTGCAGGAAAATGTGTAACGTAATATACCATGTATAATGCTGCGTGAGACGTCTGTGAGTAATGTATGATGCCATCAGGAGCGGCCGCGCTGCCCTACCTGCCGTCTCCTATAAATCGTCTTCGTGTAAGTAGCCGTACCGTTATGTGAGTGTCGCTGCCGTGTGATCGCAGCGTGTTGGTCACGGTCTCTGCTGTCACTGGCGGAAGGTGTGATTGTTGATCGCTGGCACATCAGTGTTTTTTAGGAAATAATCTGTGTAACGGCAACTTTGACGAAGTCCCGAGTACAAATCTGAGAAATTCACTGCAAGGTTATAAATCACTGACAATAAATGTATTCATCGTCTCTCCGTCCATCAAGTGAGACTAAAGACATACATGCTTGGGAGCGTGCCTGTAGCTGAGAGTGTGCCTGTAGCTGAGAGCGTGCCTGTAGCTGAGAGCGTGCCTGTACCTGAGAGCGTGCCTGTAGCTGAGAGCGTGCCTGTAGCTGAGAGCGTGCCTGTAGCTGAGAGCGTGCCTGTACCTGAGAGCGTGCCTGTAGCTGAGAGCGAGCCTGTACCTGTGAGCGTGCCTGTACGTGAGAGCGTGCCTGTAGCTGAGAGCGTGCCTGTAGCTGAGAGCGTGCCTGTAGCTGAGAGCGTGCCTGTACCTGAGAGCGAGCCTGTACCTGTGAGCGTGCCTGTACGTGAGAGCGTGCCTGTAGCTGAGAGCGTGCCTGTAGCTGAGAGCGTGCCTGTAGCTGAGAGCGTGCCTGTACCTGAGAGCGTGCCTGTAGCTGAGAGCGAGCCTGTACCTGTGAGCGTGCCTGTAGCTGAGAGCGTGCCTGTAGCTGAGAGCGTGCCTGTACCTGAGAGCGTGCCTGTAGCTGAGAGCGTGCCTGTAGCTGAGAGCGAGCCTGTAGCTGAGAGCGAGCCTGTACCTGAGAGCGTGCCTGTAGCTGAGAGCGTGCCTGTAGCTGAGAGCGTGCCTGTACCTGAGAGCGTGCCTGTAGCTGAGAGCGTGCCTGTAGCTGAGAGCGTGCCTGTACCTGAGAGCGTGCCTGTACCTGAGAGCGTGCCTGTACTGAGAGCGAGCCTGTAGCTGAGAGCGAGCCTGTACCTGTGAGCGAGCCTGTACCTGTGAGCGTGCCTGTACCTGTGAGCGTGCCTGTACCTGTGAGCGTGCCTGTACCTGTGAGCGTGCCTGTAGCTGAGAGCGTGCCTGTAGCTGTGAGCGTGCCTGTAGCTGTGAGCGTGCCTGTACCTGTGAGCGTGCTTGTAGCTGAGAGCGTGCCTGTAGCTGAGAGCGTGCCTGTACCTGTGAGCGTGCCTGTAGCTGAGAGCGTGCCTGTAGCTGAGAGCGTGCCTGTACCTGTGAGCTTGCCTGTACCTGTGAGCGTGCTTGTAGCTGAGAGCGTGCCTGTAGCTGAGAGAGTGCCTGTAGCTGAGAGCGTGCCTGTACCTGAGAGCGTACCTGTGAGCGTGCCTGTACCTGCGAGCGTGCCTGTACCTGCGAGCGTGCCTGTACGTGAGAGCGTGCCTGTAGCTGAGAGCGTGCTGTACCTGAGAGCGTGCCTGTAGCTGAGAGCGTGCCTGTAGCTGAGAGCGTGCCTGTACCTGAGAGCGTGCCTGTAGCTGAGAGCGAGCCTGTACCTGTGAGCGTGCCTGTACCTGTGAGCGTGCCTGTACGTGAGAGCGTGCCTGTAGCTGAGAGCGTGCCTGTAGCTGAGAGCGTGCCTGTACCTGAGAGCGTGCCTGTAGCTGAGAGCGTGCCTGTAGCTGAGAGCGTGCCTGTAGCTGAGAGCGAGCCTGTACTGAGAGCGTGCCTGTAGCTGAGAGCGTGCCTGTACCTGAGAGCGTGCCTGTACCTGAGAGCGTGCCTGTAGCTGAGAGCGTGCCTGTACCTGAGAGCGTGCCTGTACCTGAGAGCGTGCCTGTACCTGAGAGCGAGCCTGTAGCTGAGAGCGAGCCTGTACCTGTGAGCGTGCCTGTACCTGTGAGCGTGCCTGTACCTGTGAGCGTGCCTGTACCTGTGAGCGTGCTGTAGCTGAGAGCGTGCCTGTAGCTGTGAGCGTGCCTGTACCTGTGAGCGTGCTTGTAGCTGAGAGCGTGCCTGTAGCTGAGAGCGTGCCTGTAGCTGAGAGCGTGCCTGTACCTGTGAGCGTGCCTGTAGCTGAGAGCGTGCCTGTAGCTGAGAGCGTGCCTGTACCTGTGAGCGTGCCTGTACCTGTGAGCGTGCTTGTAGCTGAGAGCGTGCCTGTAGCTGAGAGAGAGTGCCTGTAGCTGAGAGCGTGCCTGTACCTGAGAGCGTACCTGTGAGCGTGCCTGTCCCTGCGAGCGTGCCTGTACCTGAGAGCGTGCCTGTACCTGAGAGCGAGCCTGTACCTGAGAGCGAGCCTGTACCTGAGAGCGAGCCTGTACCTGAGAGCGAGCCTGTACCTGTGAGCGAGCCTGTACCTGAGAGCGTGCCTGTAGCTGAGAGCGAGCCTGTACCTGAGAGCGTGCCTGTACCTGAGAGCGTGCCTATACCTGAGAGCGTGCCTGTACCTGAGAGCGAGCCTGTACCTGAGAGCGAGCCTGTACCTGAGAGCGAGCCTGTACCTGAGAGCGTGCCTGTACCTGAGAGCGTGCCTGTAGCTGAGAGCGAGCTTGTACCTGAGAACGAGCCTGTACTGAGAGCGAGCCTGTACCTGAGAACGACCCTGTACCTGAGAGCGTGCTTGTACCTGAGAGAGAGCCTGTACCTGAGAACGAGCCTGTACCTGAGAGCGTGCCTGTACCTGAGAGCGTGCCTGTACCTGAGAGCGAGCCTGTACCTGAGAGCGTGCCTGTACCTGAGAGCGAGCCTGTACCTGAGAGCGAGCCTGTACCTGAGAGCGAGCCTGTACCTGAGAGCGAGCCTGTACCTGAGAGCGTGCCTGTACCTGAGAGCGTGCCTGTACCTGAGAGCGTGCCTGTAGCTGAGAGCGAGCTTGTACCTGAGAACGAGCTTGTACCTGAGAGCGAGCCTGTACCTGAGAACGACCCTGTACCTGAGAGCGTGCTTGTACCTGAGAGAGAGCCTGTACCTGAGAGCGTGCCTGTACCTGAGAGGGAGCCTGTACCTGAGAGGGAGCCTGTACCTGAGAGGGAGCCTGTACCTGAGAACGAGCCTGTACCTGAGAACGAGCCTGTACCTGAGAGAGAGCCTGTACCTGAGAGCGTGCCTGTACCTGAGAGCGAGCTTGTACCTGAGAACGAGCCTGTACCTGAGAACGAGCCTGTACCTGAGAACGAGCCTGTACCTGAGAACGAGCCTGTACCTGAGAGGGAGCCTGTACCTGAGAGAGAGCCTGTACCTGAGAGCGAGCCTGTACCTGAGAGCGAGCCTGTACCTGAGAGCGAGCCTGTACCTGAGAACGAGCCTGTACCTGAGAACGAGCCTGTACCTGAGAACGAGCCTGTACCTGAGAGAGAGCCTGTACCTGAGAGCGAGCCTGTACCTGAGAGCGAGCCTGTACCTGAGAGCGTGCCTGTAGCTGAGAGCGAGCTTGTACCTGAGAACGAGCCTGTACCTGAGAGCGAGCCTGTACCTGAGAACGACCCTGTACCTGAGAGCGTGCTTGTACCTGAGAGAGAGCCTGTACCTGAGAACGAGCCTGTACCTGAGAGCGTGCCTGTACCTGAGAGCGTGCCTGTACCTGAGAGCGTGCCTGTACCTGAGAGCGAGCCTGTACCTGAGAGCGAGCCTGTACCTGAGAGCGAGCCTGTACCTGAGAGCGTGCCTGTACCTGAGAGCGTGCCTGTACCTGAGAGCGTGCCTGTAGCTGAGAGCGAGCTTGTACCTGAGAACGAGCCTGTACCTGAGAGCGAGCCTGTACCTGAGAACGACCCTGTACCTGAGAGCGTGCTTGTACCTGAGAGAGAGCCTGTACCTGAGAGCGTGCCTGTACCTGAGAGGGAGCCTGTACCTGAGAGGGAGCCTGTACCTGAGAACGAGCCTGTACCTGAGAGAGAGCCTGTACCTGAGAGCGTGCCTGTACCTGAGAGCGAGCCTGTACCTGAGAGCGAGCCTGTACCTGAGAACGAGCCTGTACCTGAGAGGGAGCCTGTACCTGAGAGAGAGCCTGTACCTGAGAGCGAGCTTGTACCTGAGAGGGAGCCTGTACCTGAGAGGGAGCCTGTACCTGAGACCTGAGAGCGTGCCTGTACCTGAGAGAGAGCCTGTACCTGAGAGCGTGCCTGTACCTGAGAATGAGCCTGTACCTGAGAACGAGCCTGTACCTGAGAGCGAGCCTGTACCTGAGAACGAGCCTGTACCTGAGAGGGAGCCTGTACCTGAGACCTGAGAGCGTGCCTGTACCTGAGAGAGAGCCTGTACCTGAGAGGGAGCCTGTACCTGAGAGGGAGCCTGTAGCTGTGAGCAGCAGTGAAGACAATGAGAGACTGCTACTATTATTACTCTGGAAATAACACAGAAATTCAATTAATAGGGGAGAGATAGTAAAGCAGCCAGAAGCAGTGCCAGACTCTGTGTGATTGGTCAGTGATGTGCTGGAGTTGCATCTGTTCTGCTGCCTGTGAGTTACATTATTTTTGCTTCATTTTTAATGCACAATGAAGCAACAGCAAGCCAGAAAAAAAATCTTCAATCAGTGTCCGTCAAAGACGGTGCTCTGCTTGTAACAGGAGAATGAACCGAGTTTTTACATTTCTTGTGCAATCCTTTTTGTGAAAGGGGAATAATTGTTTAACAGCAGAAAATTCCCTAAAATCCTGACATTTTCCCCTCTTAGAGACATATGATGTGTATGTTGCCTGCAGATGGCTGTATTATTCAGGAGAAAGTAGAGCGCATCATGGAATATATGGCACATCAATCCTCTGAGTAACAGCAGAGTGACGTTACCTCTGACAGCGACACCGTTGATCCAGGAGACCCAAGTGTGTTTTATTATATATATATATACACAGTACAGACAAAGTTTGGACACACCTTCTCATTTAAAGATGTTTCTGTATTTTCAGAACTATGATAATTGTACATTCACACTGAAGGCATCAAAACTATGAATTATCACATGTGGAATTATATATTACACTTTACAAAAAAGTGTGAAACAACTGAAAATATGTCTTATATTCTAGGTTCTTCAAAGTAGCCACCTTTTGCTTTGATGACTGCTTTGCACACTCTTGGCATTCTCTTGATGAGCTTCAAGAGGTAGTCACCGGAAATGGTCTTTGTGATGAAGGAACAGCCACCATCTTGGATATGGAGCATAATGCTCGCCTCATGTCTGAGCTTGGCCTGTCCCAGGTGCCATTTGGTCTAGTTCACAGAATCACAGGCAGCTAACTGCTCCTAACCCCCATGGCCTGTAGGCATATTGAAGAAAACAGGGTTTAATGCTCCACTGTTGAATAACAAGGTCTTTTAGTATGCTAAGTAGATCAGGCCAAAACAGGACTTTAAAGCTGGAGTCAGGAGCCACGCCAGCATGGGGCCTGGAGATGCCGGGGGGCTTCAATTAGATTATACCTGTCAGCTAGACACAGAAAACACATCCCAGCCACTACGACTCCGTTCTAGGATTATGAATTATGAGCACGCCTTTCGAGGTACAGACTCATAAAAAATATCTGCGTGATCCTGCGGACCTCGCGCATCTGACAGTGCGACTCCCGAGTTGGTGATGGCTCGGGGACCTAAGATATAGAGATTGGGTCGCTGTGGAGAGCCAATTGGGCCATGTTTGATCTCTACGTGACAGGCAAAACAAACTGCATCCGCTGGTACCTCTCGTGTCCTGATCCGATCGTCCTGGAGAGAGTTAAGCCCTTTCTTAGATATTGGGGATACATTCTGCAGGGAGCTGAAGGGTGAAGATTATTAGCCCACCCTCTGACACCGAGGGGAGGGACCTAGCAGGTTTAAGAACTGTGAGCGGATGGCAGGCCCCCTCTATTCTCACAGAAGAACAAGACGATGATCTAAGAAGGAACAGGGGACAGATCTGCCAAGGGAGCAGCGACACACATTTTGGGGACTGTCCGGCAACTAAGATTCTTACCTATGGATCTCAGAGCTCCCGGCGTCCACATGCAACCTACAGCCTAGTAACATTGACCTCTAGCTTAATACCTCTAAGCCTTGTATCATTATTGTTGTATTTTACTGACTGCAAATCCATTGTAATTCCGTTGTATAGCTTACTGTATATTTCTGTAATTATCTAGTGCGCCCTTAAGGCAATTAAACCATAAAATTAATTTTGGGCTGATATTTTTACTCTGATCACGAATCTTAGCATACCCAGTGGGTAACAGGACATTCTCCCCGGCGGCCATTTGCTCTAGGTGCAGTTCCCTTACTGACCTGAGAGACAAAGGGGGCGCCGGAGAGCTGTGACTGTGTAGTTACGTCACATTGGTGACGTGGGAGGAACCGGGTTTCCTTCACAGTCTTCCAACAATCTTGAAGGAGTTCCCAGAGATGCGTAGCACTTGTTGGCCCTTTTGCCTTCACTCTGCGGTCCAGCTCACCCCAAAGCATCTCGATTGGGTTCAGGTCTGGTGACTGTGGAGGCCAGGTCATCTGGTGTAGCACCCCATCACTCTCCCACTTGGTCAAATAGCCCTTACACAGCCTGGAGGTGTGTTTTGGGTCATTGTCCTGTTGAAAAATAAATGATGGTCCAACTAAACGCAAACCGGATGGAATAGCATGCCGCTGCAAGATGCTGTGGTAGCCATGCGGTTCAGTATGCATTCAATTTTGAATAAAGCCCCAACAGTGTCACCAGCAAAGCACCCCCACACCATCACATCACCTCCTCCATGCTTCACGGTGGGAACCAGGCATGTAGAGTCCATCCGTTCACCTTTTCTGCATCACACAAAGACACGGTGGTTGGAACCAAAGATCTCAAATTTGGACTTATCAGACCAAAGCACAGATTTCCACTGGTCTAATGTCCATTCCTTGTGTTCTTTAGCCCCAACAAGTCTCTTCTGCTTGTTGCCTGTCCTTAGCAGTGGTCTCCTAGCAGCTATTTTACCATGAAGGCCTGCTGTACAAAGTCTCCTCTTAACAGTTGTAGAGATGTGTCTGCTGCTAGAACTCTGTGTGGTATTGACCTGGTCTCTAATCTGAGCTGCTGTAAACCTGCGATTTCTGAGGCCGGTGACTCGGATAAACTTATCCTCAGAAGCAGAGGTGACTCTTGGTCTTCCTTTCCTGGGGCGGTCCTCATGTGAGCCAGTTTCTTTGTAGCGCTTGATGGTTTTTGCACCTGCACTTGGGGACACTTTGAAAGTTTTCCCAATTTTTCAGACTGACTGACCTTCATTTCTTAAAGTAATGATGGCCACTCGTTTTTCTTTACTTAGCTGCTTTTTTCTTGCCATAATACAAATTCTAACAGTCTATTCAGTAGGACTCTCAGCTGTGCATCCACCAGACTTCTGCACAACACAACTGATGGTCCCAACCCCATTTATAAGGCCAGAAACCCCACCTATTAAACCTGTCAGGGCACACCTGTGAAGTGAAAACCATTCCCGGTGACTACCTCTTGAAGCTCATCAAGAGAATGCCAAGAGTGTGCAAAGCAGTCATCAAAGCAAAAGGTGGCTACTGTGAAGAACCTAGAATATAAGACATATTTTCAGTTGTTTCACACTTTTTTGTAAAGTGTAATGTATAATTCCACATGTGATAATTCATAGTTTTGATGCCTTCAGTGTGAATGTACAATTTTCATAGTCCTGAAAATACAGAAAAATCTTTCAATGAGAAGGTGTGTCCAAACTTTTGGTCTGTGCTATGTGTGTATATATAATATATATTTTTTTCAGGGTAATGTGAGTAAATAATTGGGGTGAATTTAATTTGTTGTAAATTTGTTTTTTTTGTGGGAAAATGTCACCAAATATGGCAAATTTGAATTTCAAAAGATTTATTAATTTCTAACATCTATATATTTATAGGGATGGGACTATAGTTAAGGATAAGATAAGGATTAGGAAAAGTGTTAGGGGTAGGGTTAGGAATAGTGGTAGAAGAAGGGTTAGGGATAGGGTTATGGGTAGGGTTAGAAATAGTTTTAGGAATAGGGTTAGGAATATTTACGGGTAGGGGTAGTAAGTGTTAGTGGTAGGGTTAGTAATAGTGCTATGGGTAGGGTTAGGAGTAGTGATAGGGGAAAGGTTAGGAATAGTACTGGGGTGGATTAGGAATAGTGTTGAGAATAGGGTAAGAAATATAGCTAGTGATAGGGTTAAAATAGTGTTAGGGGTAGGATTAGGAATTGTTAAGAGTCAGACTAGGAATAATATTAGAGGCAGGGTTATTTAGAATTTAGGGGAAGGGTTTGGAAAAATATTAGGGGTTGGGTTAGGAATAGTGATAGGGGAAGAGTTAGGAATAGTAATAGGGGAAGGGTTAGGAATAGTGTTAGGAGTCGGGTTAGGAATAATATTAGGGGAAGGGTTAGGAATAGTGTCCGTGTTGGGTTAAGAATAGTGTTCAGAGTGGGGTTAGGAATAGTGTTCAGGGTGGGGTTAGGAATAGTGTCCGTGTTGGGTTAAGAATAGTGTTCAGGGTGGGGTTAAGAATAGTGTTCAGGGTGGGGTTAGGAATAGTGTCCGTGTTGGGTTAAGAATAGTGTTCAGAGTGGGGTTAGGAATAGTGTTCAGGGTGGGGTTAGGAATAGTGTCCGTGTTGGGTTAAGAATAGTGTTCAGGGTGGGGTTAAGAATAGTGTTCAGGGTGGGGTTAGGAATAGTGTTCAGGGTGGGGTTAGGAATAGTGTTTGTGTTGGGTTAGGAATAGTGTAAGGGGTAGGGGTAGGAAGTGTTAGTGATAACGTTAGGAATAGTGCTAGGAGTAGGGTTATATGCAAATACTTCTTAATAGAAAAAGAGGACTTGAACTCTATAGCGCCACCTATTGGAAGTAGCGATCCTACAAGTCACAATCAACCCTTTAACGAGTCTTGTAATGTGACTTAGGATAAAAGCCAGATCAGTATCTCAATTTGCAGACACGGTGTTTCGGACTATTAGTCCTCGTCAGTGCAAAGTATGAGAACTGATTTGGCTAGATGAGAGGCTCTGGACTGAGGTCTAGGAATATTGTTAAGGGTAGTGTTAGGGAACGGACTGTGGACAGAATAATAAAATAATAACATTTTTTAAATAAAGTTATTCATTATTATTTTTTTCTCATTTTTATGTTATGTTTAACTGTCCGTGGATTAGGGGCACATACTTTCTTTGCCTCGGGCTCCGAGAACCCACTGCGTAACATGGACCTTCCTAAAATATTGTCTCTTAAAACTCGAAACGTCTAGATTCAGTGAAAATATAATGATCTTTATAATCATCCCCTAAGGAGATCTCCACCTTCAGGAATGGGGAAAACTAGTGGTTGTGTAGAAATCAGCTGAACTGATGATGGCAAAAGGTTAATTAAGGTGGAATTCCTTTAAAAAGAGTGATTACATTGTAAAGGGGTTTTTTTCGTTCTCTTTTTTTCCAGTGTTTTATGTTAGCAAACATTGATAAATGGATTCATCTGGGAGCGGGAGGCAGGTGAATCAAAACCAGAGATCTGGGACGTCGACAAGTTTCCATGAAGTAAAATATTCCAGGAAACTGTTATTGGTTAACTCAGCCCCGCGACCTGCCAGTTCTCATTCATCTCACACGTTCCAAAGAGAAAGGAAAGAAATGTGACAACCCGGTGGTAGAATCTGTGGTTGGAGGTGTTGTCACCCAGCTGAACAGAATCTTCATCCAGAAACCTTTTATTTACTATTTGTGGCTGGGGATTTTATTTTTTGTGTGAAAAATTATTTTTTTGTCTGAATTTAATAGTTTTTTTTCCCCCATCATTTTAGGTAATAAAATCTGGAGTGAAGACCACTTGTAAATGTCACGGAGTGTCTGGATCCTGCACAGTCCGCACCTGCTGGAGACAACTTTCTCCTTTTCATGAAATTGGAAAGCAGTTAAAACAAAAATATGAGAGTTCACTCAAAGTAGGGAGCACCACCAATGAAGCTACGGGGGAAGGGGACATTTCTCCAGCCAAGAAGCCCATTCCTGGTCACACTGATCACATCCCAAGGACTACAGACCTCATTTACATTGACGATTCTCCGAACTTTTGCTTGATGAGCAAGTATTCTCCTGGAACGTTTGGGAGGAGATGTTACAAAGACAAAAATTGCGAAAGCATTTGCTGCGGTCGTGGACATAATACCCAAAGCAAGGTGGTGACAAGGCCTTGCCAGTGTCAAGTTCGCTGGTGCTGCTATGTGGAGTGCAAACAGTGTACTCAAAGGGAGGAGGTGTACACCTGCAAGGACTAGCCGTCCCTACAAGGCGGTGGATACAATCGACACCATCGTAACTTACGGAATCAAACAGGGTTTGACTGACGTTCTTATAGAATGGAGAGCTCTTTGTGACATAAGCACTTTGGAGGGTTCCCGATGACCCAACTGTGTTTTCGCTGTTGTCAATGTTCTGGGTTTGTGAAGGGTGAGGAGTGGTGGATAACGACGTGCACCTCTGGTAGCTAGAGGACATTCCGATGCCATTTGTTCACATGGTCGTCATCTCATGATCTTCTCCGTTCTCTCCAAGCTCTGTGAACATGTAGGCATTACCATGCATGGTTGAAAAATATTTAGACTTGAGAGTCCTCAGTGGTTGATACCTTTTAATGGCTAACTGAAAAGATGCATGCATGGTTGGTGACCCGATCTGATAAAATTACTCCCGGATCCTAGAAAACTCCAAGAACTCAAATTAACGACAAGGGAACAATTCTATTATCCACTTTAGCTTGTTTTTGTTGTTCATGTTTGTTTTTTTGCCCCTAGAGAGGAAACTCCCTGTATACTGCACTCCACCATAACCGGGGTTCCCTCTAGGACACAAGTTGTGTGTTAGGAAATGCAAAACCCAAAATACCTACTCAGGTCAACAAGCCAAAAGTGACCTTAGAACGCGATCCGTTCCATCGCTGATGAGCAAAGATCTAGGTAGCTTGAGTAGTAGGTTGTCTTTAGACTACGGCATTGACAAACGCCACATGCCTTATTTTATAGCACTATCACTGTCTTAAAAACCACTAGAAGAAGTTTATGTTTCCTTGTATAAATATAGAAATATATAGACGTATATTTTGCTTTTTTCCTTGACTATCACTACCCCTATGGAGGTTACCTGAACAGTTGTGGTGACCTGAGACAGGGTGACGCCATACTCTCATACGTGGTGATCCAGGGACTGACTTAGTCTCCCTCTTCTTATGACTTCATTCCACTTACTGTAATACTCAGTATTAGAACCTCCTTAGATACTGTATAACGCTCGAAAACCACTATATTAAGGACGATGGCGCATTCATCAGATGTGCCAGCTACACAAATCTTGGTGTGTTGTTTGCCAAACCACACAAGACAGGAACGCTTCCCGTGCCTTTGCTAAGCTGTGAAGTAGAGATATTTTATATTAACGAGACCGGTTTAATGAATGTTGCGTGGAGATTTATTGCAAGAATGACAAAGCTTCTCGGGTAGATCCTAAATATTGGCCAAGCTCTGCACAATCCTGGACAGCGTCACTTAGGGGTTCAGCTTCTCCACCAGGGGATCATTAGTCTTCATCCTGCCAGTAGTCCTGGTAGTAAATCACAGAGCACCATGGAGGGCCATAAAGTAACATTCGGGACCATTTACATAAACGGAGGCCGAAATTATTCACACGAGGGACAGACTTTATCTTATTTTAGAACTTTCCGTATTGATATTTGTTCTACACGGCCATATAATACATTGGCTTAATAACTTGCCGTTGGCCAGTCGGGTCAGTCAGTGCTGCTCAGGGGACTTAAGGGGTATCCGACCTCTAGAAAACAATGTAACAGTGGAAATAGATGAGACCGAATAACAGAGTGACTATAGTCACCTCTTCTTGCCCGAGCAATCCAACTCAGAAGCTCCTCGTTCTGCCGATTGTGGTATATAAGCAGCCGGCACAAGATCGCGGCTTCCAATCAGTGATAACAGCGATCACATGCCCGTATACTGGGCGTACTGGCATCGCCAGTCAATTGTAGGAACCGTAATGCTAGTGGTCTGGGCCATTGATTGGCTGCAGCTCTGTAATTACAGATCCAAGGGACTGGTGGCACTTCTGTGTCGGATCACTGGCGGACAGGTAACAATAGTATATTCTGCTATTTTATCACGTGCTGAATATACATTAGTGGAAAGTTGGGATTTTGGCATGATTATCCAACTACCTAATGTTTATAGGGCTGTCTCTCAAGATGTTGGGCAAAAGAAGGCTTGGGCATGTTGCATTTCATCATGCCCAATCCTTTGTTATTATAGGAAGCAACCTGCCACTAGGAAGCATAGAAAAGTCTGGGGGGAGACAGAAGGGGTCCGGGAAGGACATAGGAAGCTACTGGGAAGGCAGAGATGTCTGGTGGAAAGGCAGAGGTGTCTGGAAGAGATGGAGGACTCTGCTGAGAAGCCAGACATGTCTGAATGAAGGACAGAATAATCTGGAAGAAGACTGGGGGGTCTGGAGATGACAAAGGCCATTATTGGGAAATCAGAAGTGTCTAGAGGGAGGACAGAGGGGTCTGGAGAAGGTAAAGGAGCCTGGAGGAGACAGAGAGGACAAGACACTATTGGGAAGGCAGACGTGTCTGGGGAAGGGCACAGGGGTTTCCTGGGGGGTCAAAGGGAAGAAAAAAGACTACTGGGAAGACTGAAATGTCTACATGGGACATAAATATGTACTGCAGAGACTGGAGAGACCAGAGGAGGACAAAGGAGTCTACTGGGAGAGCAGAGATGTCTGGAGGTCAAGCAGGGGTCTGTTAGTGACATCAATCTTCCCATGTGCACACGTAGTTGGAAGGAATAGGGGCCAAGGGAATGATGGGCGACACCTGTTGGAGATGTCTGGCCAGCTTTACCCAAAGGAAAGTTGGTCAATGTGGGGTAGAGGAATAATAGAGCAGACGCTTCCGTGCTCAGACGTATCCGGAGTAGTCATCTACAGCCTTACGTAATCCACTGGACAGGATGAAAGGATTTGTGTCCGACTCCAGCAGACATCTGGTCAGAGAGCTGTCGCATCATCATCATCGCCACCATCATCATCATCATCCATCACGTTACTATAAACCATTATTCCCTCAGAACTTTTTATCTATAGTCAAGGATGAAACTTGTCAAATTCTCATCTCTGATTTTACAAATTCCCATTTTTATTCAGCATAAAAGAAATTTGGCACCAGAATCTGCAGTGTTCCTCCCAATGACTAATGACCACCACCGAAGCCCCCCAGTCTCATCACACCCTGCTCGTAGCTCGCTCCTCACTGCCGAACACTAGGACTTCTCCTCGGCACTGACCAAATTCATAGCTATAAAAAAAAAAAAAAAAAATGACACAAAAATAAAAGTGATCTAAACATATAGCAATTCTGTGCTCATGACGGAGCTGAGCTGCACTCCGTGTGAACACACCTATATATCATATATGAGAACATTTATTTATTCTAATGCATTTTGAAGGACCTTACTATGGTTGTAATGTGGTATTATGTCCAGTTATTACGTAACAGACATGCTTTTATAATACTTTCCTTTTTTACTTAGTTATTTTTGAGTAGACACAGATTTTGTGCCTTCAGTACGGAAGAAACGCGTCGAGGTGGCTGAATCAGATACACTAAGCTTGCACATAGTTTTTTTTTTTTTTTTTTAAATTATTTTATTAACATTTTCCATATTTCCAGGAAATGCAGAAAATTATAAAATAAAAAACAAAACACAAAACGGCGCGGCGTGTTAGTGCAGGAGAGGATGACTGAACTACTGAGCGGACAAAGCTCCTCGGAGTGTAGTGTTACACGCACTGAAGCCTTTCTGTATTTATCGTGTATTTATGACAATGTGGCTATATGGCTTTTTCTGTTATATATTGTACATAGTTGGGTTTATATTCCTGTGGTATATTACAATATTTAAAAAAAAAATAACAAAATAAAAAAAACAATAAAATGAAGAAGAATTTTCCACGTTGCGTGTATGACCAATGGTACTCAATCTTTGGTGGTTGGAATTATTTTCTAAAAGTTCAAAGGTGTCGTCGGCTCCTTTTATTTCTTTTTAAAATTGAATTCAATGTGGTTTTAAAAAAAAAAAATCCACATTTTTTTTTTTTTTGTTATCCCCCCTGCACCTTTGTGGCACCCCCGATCCCTTCTCCGACCTCCTGGTTTTCTCTTTCGGTGGGGATAGGCATGAGATTGGTGCTATGGAACCCAAGAAGCAACTGGCAGTTGGTAGATGAGCCGGGATGGTTTTGGGGTAGACAAGTCCTTTAAGTGGATCCTCAATGTTGCTAATGCCTTCTTCATTGACTTCAGTATCACGAGCCCTCAGGAAGCGCGTCCAGTTAGTAAATCAGTGGGAGCAATCACTTCTAGGGGAAACCGCTCTACAAAAGGACTAAGGGCTCGTGACACCACTGACGCCAGGGGTAAAGCTCCATCCTGGCCTCAGTGATGATGATGAAGCTCCTAAGACGTCTTACAAAATGGGCAAATATATAGATGCTTCTGTATTAGTGGTAAGAGTGCAGCTGCAGAAACGGCTGCAACGTAGCTGGGAATGAATTTGATATTGGCCATGAAAGGCGGCTGCAGAGAAATAGAACATTTTTATTTGGGAAACGATTTTGAAAATTTTAGTTTTGGTGGAAATCTGTTTTTTAATCATTCTAGTGAAAAAAAAAGCCTGGTGTGTTTTGGAAAATGTGTATGAGGTTGAGGTATTGTCCCAACTGTCCCCCATTCTTGTGGAGTCTCCAAGCTTTTCCGATTGCCCATGATTGAGTACCATGGTGCCGTAGACCTCTCGGATCAGGAGAACCGATTACCTTGGGCATTGGCCCAGGAATCAGGACCGCTCGGAGGGGAAGGGCTGATTCTGTAACCCATTGTTGCATATGGAAACATGTCTGATGCCTCTGAATGTCTCTGTACAAACGTGTGTAGGTATTTTTAACTTAATTTAATAAATCACGACTGAACAATCAATCATGTTTTTGCCATATTAATTTGGCTGATTTGGACATTTCTTTGGTGTAGTTTAACCAGATTTACAATTTCTATATACTTCAATTAAAACTGCAAATTCAGCCAAACAAGGGGTTTTACCACTTTATGTTTAATGTTTGGATCCTAAATGTAATTTTGTAATGTTGCGCTCCGTTGCCTTCCTCGATTTTATGCTGAGTTTTACAAATGTAGTTTCCGAAAAGTAGAAGGAAATGGTCTCCTACACAATTTCATATGTTCCCCAGTTGAAATGCAATGGAAACCTTCCTAATTATGCTAATCCCCCCTCTTTACGAGAGCTTAGACTGTATTGTTTTTCTAGATCTCGCTGTCCTCTCCGCCATTTGACGGACCCCGTTAGACTCCGAGAAACTTAAGGTCAAAAATCCAGTGTTACATAAATCAGAGCTTTTCCCAAATCCCCATTTCCTGCTTAAGTAAAATTACACATTTATGCAAAATGTTATTGTGTCAGAAAGAAAGATTCCCTGGAGTTCTTGTAAATTCAGAAATATTTTGATAGAAGCGAGCGATGGCTGCATCTGCACAGCTGCGGGGGGCGTTGGGTGTAAGAAATGTTGACTCTGTCGCTTATTGTAACTTACACGTTTTCTCTTTCCTTTCGATTCCCATGGACAGTGAGCAAAACAGGGAAATATTAAAATGCAGAGATTTATGCTGACAGTCTGCACAATTTATTTTGAGAACTTGGTAATGGACTCCACATTACAAAGGAGGCAAAATGCTCAACTTCTTATATACAGTACAGACCAAAAGTTTGGACACACCTTCTCATTCAAAGATTCTTCTGTATGTTCATGACTGTGATAATTGTAGAATCACACTGAAGGCATCAAAACTATGAATTATCACATGTGGAATTATACATTACACTTTACAAAAAAGTGTGAAACACCTGAAAATATGTCTTATATTCTAGGTTCTTCACCTTTTGCTTTGATTACTGCTTTGCACGCAGATAAGGTGAACGGATGGACTCTACATGCCTGGTTCCCACCGTGAAGCATGGAGGAGGTGGTGTGATGGTGTGGGGGGGCTTTGCTGGTGACACTGTTGGGGATTATTCAATATTGAAGCGGTGAGCGGTCCAGCTCACCCCAAACCATCTCGATTGGGTTCAGGTCTGGTGACTGTGGAGGTCAGGTCATCTGGTGTAGCACCCCAACACTCTCCTTCTTGGTCAAATAGCCCTTACACAGTCTGGAGGTGTTTGGGGTCATTGTCCTGTTGAAAAATAAATGATGGTCCAACTAAACCCAAACCGGATGGAATAGCATGCTGCTGCAAGATGCTGTGGTAGCCATGCTGGTTCACTATGCCTTCAATTCTGAATAATCCCCAACAGTGTCACCAGTAAAGCCCCCCCACACATCACACCACCTCCTCCATGCTTCACGGTGGGAACCAGGCATGTAGAGTCCATCCGTTCACCTTTTCTGCGCGCAAAGCAGTAATCAAAGCAAAAGGTGAAGAACCTAGAATATAAGACATATTTTCAGTTGTTTCACACTTTTTTGTAAAGTGTAATGTATAATTCCACATGTGATAATTCATAGTTTTGATGCCTTCAGTGTGAATGTACAATTTTCATAGCCATGAAAATACAGAAAAATCTTTGAATGAGAAGGTGTGTCCAAACTTTTGGTCTATACTGTATATATTTTAGATTTTTGACTAAACGCAGTGACTTGTGTTTTCTTTCCTGTTTCAATAGAGAGGAAACCAATTTGACAGACACAATTATTATTTTTTCCACATTGTTTTTGCTGAAGTATAAAAAGTTAAAACAAATCCTAAATATAAAAGGATTGTGCGGATATTTATTGTGAGGACCATAATAATATACTGGATAGAACAATCTTTCTCAGCTGTACTTTAAATCTTTGTACCAGGACAATTTATTTTAGAGCAGACTAAAATTAAGTAGAAAAAAATGAAATACTTTGTAAAGACTTTGTCACTGTCGAAATTCTAGTTGGGGAAACATGAAAAGAAAAAAATAAATAACGATTGAGAAACATGTGGAGTTGTAAGCTAAAAATATCCATTTCTATTCACATCCAGGATGATTTGCAGCCTGATCAGTAAATTAATAAAATCTGAATAGTGCAGGATGTCCTTAGAGACATTGCTCAACATTTCACTTTGTTTTACAAACATATGAATTGTATTACTTCATATGCCAAAAACAGAATGCTAGACATTATTAGCACTATATTTCTAGACTCGTTATCATATATTTGTTATATACAAGGCATGGTTTTTTGGGTATCACAGATCTATATCCCCAGCGTTACAGCATGGTCATGGTATTTGCCTGTCTATTATATATTAGGAACTGCAATGGGTCCAGCATTCACGCCAACATTAGTGATTCTCTCATAAATATCAGTTTGGACTCTAAATATGTTGTATTCAATTAAGAGAATATGCACATTATTTAATGTACACTCAGAAAAAAATGATAAGAGAATCAAATGAAGACATTGGGATTTCTTTTTGTACATTATTTTTCTAATGACTTTTGGGAGACTAAATTATTTATCTCTACCTCATGTGTACAGCTTGTAGGCTTCAATCTGATTCTGAGTGGCTGTTGAGAATGTATTTAAGTTATTTAACAACTTTGTATAACAAGAAATAAATGAATGTATTTTAAATTGTAACTGAGCTACGTCTTCTCTTATTTCCCT
Organism: Oophaga sylvatica; assembly: GCA_033576555.1. NCBI lineage: Eukaryota > Metazoa > Chordata > Amphibia > Anura > Dendrobatidae > Oophaga > Oophaga sylvatica. The sequence continues at coordinate 25,989 of JARQOD010003900.1, read as the reverse complement.
TCTCTCTCAGAAAAAAATGTGAGGTGAAAAGAGAGGTGGTCTCAAAAAGATAACCCCCATAGGCAGGAGGGAGAAACCATTAGCAAATGGAAGATTCAGATTAAGGAGGCAGTGAGGGGCCAAAGATTTCACTAAGCAAAGACCTCTATAATGCTAATAAGTCCTGTCCAAGGTTATATGCGAGGTTGTCGTAATGATATTAACCCTTTAAAAATGTGAGACTTTTTGTGACAATTCTGTCAGAACTTCAGTGCCATAGCCTGCTGAGATTGTAAAAAAATAGACTTATTGTTCACATTTACTCGCTTATATACTCCTTATCAGCCCCATGCACCCGGAACAATTCAACATCTTCCAGTCAATACTTTGATTATTTCTGTATTCATCTTGCTAATGTAGGCGGGAGGCTGGGATGAAGAAGACATTGTTGTTGGGATGTTGTGTGACGTTTCATATATCAATATTCTTTGTGTGTTGAAAGTTATGTTATATTTTATCCCTATGGCCGGTGTTGTATGTTTGGTTCTCCTAGGCTATGCCTTAGGCCGTCCCTGGGAATGCAGGAGATCTGTCCACTAGAGGAACCACACAGTAAATAGGGATACAGTTTGCGCTATACTAGGGATTAGATAGTTAATAGAGTTGGGATTAGCCCACCGTTTAAGAAGGGTTTTCCGATTTACAGTGTGTCTAGTCACAGTCCCGGACTCAGTCAAGTACAAGATCTAGGTGGAGTGAACATAACAGAGATGGCAGGTTCTAGTGCAGTGAAGGTGCAGTAGAGAACGGGTCCGATCATTAGTTTCCTAGAAGAATGACATAGCTTTGGTCACGTCTGGATGCCGGGACAGTCCTGAACCTAAGGTTCGAAAGAGGTCTCGAGAATCATGCCTCTGTCTCCCTGATGAGGAAGATGTCAGCCGGGTCGCAGAGTGAGGTGAAGAGGGTGGGTCTCAGGACAGGATGAGGACAAGGACTGATGGATCACACAACTAAGGAAACATCACTAGAAAGATTTTGTCTTAATCTGTATGCTATAGCCATGTGTAAATGAATTGCACAGTAAAGTCAGACCTGTCGACCCAACCCAAGGTCTTCTGTCTTGTTTGTAGTCAGATCCAGTCTTATGGACGGGGAGGTAACGAGGGCTCCCAAAGCAAAAGTGAGTAAGAAACATACTCCACCACACCACATATTCCACCCAGACATCCGTTTAGAAGACGGGCTGCAGGGTGAAGAGGACTCCGTTCTGGCCCACAGCAGACAGATACACACGTGCCTGGCCACACTTCATTAACTTCACTGGATTATCGCAGAATCTCTATTATTCATAATGCGGCTGATGTGATTTATCTGGACTTTGCAAAGGCATGTGATCCTGTACCACATAAGCCTTATACTGAAGCTACAGAAGCCAGGACAGGGGAAAACTATATGCAGATGGATAAGGAACTGGCAAAAAGGTAGGAAACAATGAGTTGTCATAAATGGTACGCTGCCTAAATGGGATATAGTCATCAGTGAGGACCTTGGGGATCTGTACTAAGAGCAGTGGGGACCACCTCTCCTATGTTAGACAGGATGGAGGCCTCAAATATGATGAGAGTATAAGGGTTTACCACGACAGAGAGGAGGCAGAAGACAGCAGTGTCTGATTTCTCCTACTCCTGCACTGATTAGAAGCTCTTTACTTTCATATTAAACATTGTAAATCTCTTTTGACAGTGCAGGGGTTAATCTGCTCAGATGAGAACTCCTGGAAGTTTTCCTGCATTAAGGCTCAGCTGTGCACTGTTAGCCACTCCCATTTCCTATATAATCTGGACCCTCCCTAGCATTCATTGCCAGAGCTAGCTTATGCTGCATGGCTGAAGGTTGTTGATGGTTATTGGAGGTGTTTGGTGGATTTATCTGTGACTGTCGCTAAGTTTGTGAGTGTGATAATTCCCTTTCTTCTCCTACTTTAGTTTTACCCCATCCTCCACTCCCGATGCATACCTCTGTTATTTGTGTGAGTAAATTTCTATGATGGGCATTTTCCTTTATACCTTGTTAGTCTGGTTGGTGTATTACGGTACACTACTCCCCTCTTCCTTGGTTGGTGGAAGGGTATGTGGCCCCGGCGTCTTCACCATCAGAAGTAATCCAAGGAACATGGCAAGCTAGGGCGCACCTTGTGTTAGTGATAGGAAAGGAGCCCCTGGTTCCGGGACTCCTGACAACAGAGTCATGATGAAGAGGGTCGAAAAGTTGAGCTTGTTCAGCTTAGAAAAAAGACATCTCAGAGGGGATCTCTTACATGTATAAAAATATGTGTGGTCAATACAAAGAACGGCACAGGACTTGATCCTTCAATAGACCATTCTAAAGACCAGGAGGCATTTATTACAGGTGGAAGAAAGGCGATTCCAGCAGCTATATAGACAAGTGTTCTTTAGAGTAAGAGCAGTCAGACCGAGCAATGCCGACCACAAGAGGTAGTAATGGCCGACACTATAATAGCTTGGTTTTAGACAATTTAGTGACAAAAAATGTATAATAGGTGGAGAAAGGTTGAACTTGATGGATCTATGTCTTTTTTCAACCTATGTAACTATGTAACTACTATAATACTGCCCCTATGTACAAAGATATAACTACTATAATACTGCTCCTATGTACAATAATATAACTACTATAATACTGCTCCTATGTACAAGAATATAACTACTATAATACTGCCCCTATATACAAGAATATAACTACTATAATACTGCTCCTATGTACATGAATATAACTACTATAATACTGATCCTATGTACAAGAATATAACTACTATAATACTGCCCCTATATACAAGAATATAACTACTATAATACTGCTCCTATGTACAATAATATAACTACTATAATACTGCTCCTATGTACAATAATATAACTACTATAATACTGCCCCTATATACAAGAATATAACTACTATAATACTGCTCCTATGTACAATATATAATACTATATATACTGCCCCTATATACAAGAATATAACTACTATAATACTGCTCCTATGTGCAAGAATATAACTACTATAATACTGCTCCTATGTACAAGAATATAACTACTATAATACTGCTCCTATGTACAAGAATATAACTACTATAATACTGCTCCTATGTACAAGAATATAACTACTATAATACTGCCCCTATGTACAAGAATATAACTACTATAATACTGCTCCTATGTACAAGAATATAACTACTATAATACTGCCTCTATGTACAAGAATATAACTACTATAATACTGCTCCTGTGTACAAGAATATAACTACTATAATACTGCTACTGTGTACAAGAATATAACTACTATAATACTGCCCCTATGTACAAGAATATAACTACTATAATACTGCCCCTATGTACAAGAATATAACTACTATAATACTGCCGCCTATGTGCAAGAATATAACTACTATAATACTGCCCCTATGTACAAGAATATAACTACTATAATACTGCTCCTATGTACAAGAATATAACTACTATAATACTGCCCCCTATATACAAGAATATAACTACTATAATACTGCTACTGTGTACAAGAATATAACTACTATAATACTGCTCCTATGTACAAGAATATAACTACTATAATATTGCTCCTATGTGCAAGAATATAACTACTATAATACTGCCCCTATATACAAGAATATAACTACTATAAAACTGCTTCTATATACAAGAATATAACTACTATAATACTGCCCCTATGTACAAGAATATAACTACTATAATACTGCCCCCTATATACAAGAATATAACTACTATAATACTGCCCCTATGTACAAGAATATAACTACTATAATACTGCCCCTATGTACAAGAATATAACTACTATAATACTGCTCCTATATACAAGAATATAACTACTATAATACTGCCCCTATGTACAAGAATATAACTACTATAATACTGCCTCTATATACAAGAATATAACTACTATAATACTGCCCCTATGTACAAGAATATAACTACTATAATACTGCTCCTATATACAAGAATATAACTACTATAATACTGCCCCTATATACAAGAATATAACTACTATAATACTGCCCCTATGTACAAGAATATAACTACTATAATACTGCCCCTATGTACAAGAATATAACTACTATAATACTGCCCCTATATACAAGAATATAACTACTATAATACTGCCCCTATGTACAAGAATATAACTACTATAATACTGCCCCTATGTAGTAGCATATATTCGCTGTACTGGGCTGTGTGGTGTTGCCCCTGTAGCCGGCACGCTGGGGTGATCTGCACCTTTTCTCTCCCTTTATGTAGTTCTGTGACTTCTTCTGCCTCCATTCCTCCTTGATTTTTGGCTTGGTAGGAATCATTTTCCTGACGCTTCCTCTCCTTTTGCTGATTCTGCACTTAATTCCTTCCTGACTGCTCCTTATTGTGGTCGGAGCCACAAACTCATAAAAATTCAGTAATTACCGTCATTTTCTCGTTTTGTTTTTTTTTTAGAACTGTGACCCTGGGAATGGTCTGAGCTGGTGTCCTCTGCTGTGATCAGGGGCTTCTCTGACATTGGGGGATCATGGAGTTCATACTTTGTGACGTCCTCGCACTGTTCGCAATTATTATTATTTATTATTTTAGCGCCATTTATTCCATGGCGCTTTACATGTGAGGAGGGGTATACATAATAAATACAAGTACAGTAATCTTAAACAACACAGCTTGCGACTGGTCCAGGAGGAGACAGGATCCTGCCCGCGAAGGTTCACAATCTACAAGGGATGGGTGAGGATACAGGAAGTGAGGGTAGAGCTGGTTGTGCAGCGGTTTGGTGGATCGGTGGTTACTGCAGGTTGTAGGCTTGTCGGACGAGGTCAGTCTTCAGGTTCTTTTTGAAGGTTTCCATGGTAGGCGAGAGTCTGATAAGTTTTGGTAGAGAGTTCCAGAGTAGGGGGAAGCACGGGAGAAATCTTGTATGTGATTGTGGTAAGAGGGGAGGAGAGAAGATCTTGTGAGGATCGGAGGTTGCGTGCGGGTAAGTACCAGGAGACGAGGTCACAGATGTATGGAGGACACAGGTTGTGGATGGCTTTGTATGTCATGGTTATGTTTTTGAACTGGAGTCTTTGGGTAATGGGGAGCCAGTCTAGGGATTGACAGAGGGGAGAGGCCGGGGAATAGTAGGGGGACAGGTGGATTAGTTGGGCTGCAGAGTTTAGAATAGAATGGAGGGATGCGAGCGTGTTAGAGGGGCAGCCACAGAGCAGAAGGTTGCAGTAGTCAAGGCGGGAGATGATGAGGGCATGGACTAGGGTTATTGCAGATTCTTGGTTGAGGAATGTACGGATCCGGGAAATATTTTTGAGTTGAAGTTGGCAGGATGTGGAGAGGGCTTTGATATTTGGTTTGAAGGAGAGCTCAGAGTCAAGGATTACCCCAAAGCAGCAAGCTTGTGGGACTGGGGAGAGTGAGCAGCCATTTACTGTAATGGATAGGTCTGTTGGGGGGGTTGAGTGAGATGGTTAGTAGGGACGTGATATCTGGTCCAGAGATGTAGATCTGAGTGTCATCAGCATAGAGGTGATACTAAAAGCCGTGAGATTCTATGAGCTGTCCCAGGCCGAAGGTGTAAATGGAGAAGAGCAGGGGCCGTAGGACTGAACCTTGCGGGACTCCGACGGGGCGAGGTGAGGAGGTGGTTTGCCAGTGGGAGACAGTGAATGTCCGGTCTGTTAGGTATGATGAGAACAAAGATAGGGCCAAGTCTGAGATGCCAAGAGATGAGAGGTTCTGTAGTAATAGGGAATGGTCCACTGTGTCAAAGACAGAGGACAGATCCAGGAGAAGGACAGAGTTGTGTCGCTTGGCTTTGGCAGTTAATAGGTCATTGGTGACTTTAGTTAGGGCAGTTTCGGTGGAGTGATGCAGCCGGAAGCCAGATTGTAAGCCGTCAAAGAGGGAGCAGGAAGAGAGATGGGAGGACAGTTCAAGATGGATGTGTTTTTCCAGTAGTTTTGAGGCATAGGGGAGAAGTGATATAGGGCGATAGCTAGATGCAGAGGATGGGTCAAGAGAGGGCTTTTTGAGGATGGGTGAGATTGAGGCATGTTTAAAGCTTGAGAGGAAAACACCAGTTGTTAATGATAGATTGAAGAGATGGATTAGGGTTGGGTTGAAGACTGTGGTGAGGTTTCAGTTGAAGTGCGATGGAATCGGTTGAGTGCACAGGTGGTGAGATGTGATCTTGTCTTGAGAGTAGAGCGGAGAGTCGATCTTCTGTGATGGTAGAGAAGTTGGTTTTGGAGGTGAAGGGCTGAACAGTTAGGAAGAGAGGTTGTGGGGGGTTGTAGGCCAAAGCTTTCTCTGATGTTATCAATCTTCTGTTTGAAGAATGAGGCAAAGTCTTCAGCTGATATAAGTGGAGAGGGAGGAGGTGCTGGGGGATGGAGTAGAGAATTGCAAGTGTTGAAGAGCTGTTTGGGGTTGTGAGACAGGGGGGATATGAGAGATGAATAGGTTTTTTTTTTTAGCTGTGGCGAATGTGGCCTTGAAAGTAGTGAGGGACTGTTTGAAGTGCTCGTCGGAGTGTGATCTTTTCCATCTCCGATCAGCGACCCTGGAAGCTCGCCTCAGTTGTTTGGTCAGGCTGGTGTGCCAGGGCTGTCTGTTGATTTTGCGAGCTTTTGTATGTGTGAGAGGGGCGACCGATTCAAGAGCAGCAGCTATTGTGGCGTTATGTAGAGTGGCAGCAGCATCCGCATTGTGTAGGGAACTTATGTCTGCAAGAGGGAGGAGCGATTCAGAAAGTGAGTATAAATCAAGGTGTTTAAGATTTCTGCGAGGGTGTGCAAGTTTGTGTAGTGGGGACCTGGAGAGGAGAGGGAACAGAATGTGAGTAGGTTGTAGTCAGAAAGAGGTAGAGGTGAGTTAGAGAGGTTAGATTGGGAGCAGAGGCGGGCGAAGATGAGGTCTAGTGCGTGGCCATCTTTGTGAGTGGCTGCAGAAGACCATTGAGTGAGGCTGAAGGAGGAAGTGAGGGATAGAAGTTTAGTGACAGCTGAGAGGGAAGTGTCAGTGGGGATGTTAAAGTTGACCATGATGATAGTGGGAATGTTAGTGGAAAGATAATGAAGTAGCCAGGTGGTGAAGTGGTTGAAGAAGGTGGTGGCTGGCCCTGGGGGGCATTAAGTGACAATCAGTTGGAGGTTGGTGGGGGAGTAGATGCACACAAAGTGCACCTCAAAGGAAGGGAGGGTAACAGAGGGTGGTAGTGGGATTGGGGTGAAGTTATCTGACAGGAGAAAACCAACTCCTCCACCATGCTTGCTGCTGGGGCAGGGGGTGTGGGAAAGGTGGATTCCACCATACGAGAGTGCAGCAGGAGAGGCTGTGTCCGGGTGGGCGAGCCAGGTTTCAGTGATGGCGAGGAAGGAAAGTTTGTTAGTAATGAAAAGATCATGGATGAAGGAAAGTTTATTGCAGACAGAGCGAGCGTTCCACCGAGCTCCTGTTAGTGGGCCTGGGGAAGCTGGGGCCAGACAAATGGGTATAAGGTTGGAGAGGTTACAGAAAGTTGTGATAGAGCATGGATGGGAGATAGAAATCACTGTGGGGATGTGGTGAGGAGGACCAGGATTTGGGGAAATATCACCGGCAGTCAGGAGGAGCAGAGAGAGTGTTGGCAGTTGGGAGCAGGAGAGGGCATGAGGGGGCTGTCTGTGTTTGGAGACAGAGGATTGTGTTGTGAATGGACTTGAGATGAGTTCTGAGCAGAGGCTCCCTCTGGTGGTTACAAGCGGTACTGGACTGTCCAGTGAAGATTGTGAGGATTGTGAATCAGTTGTTACTGACTGGTCTTATATAAGGGAGTCGCCTTCCCATCAGGGTTGCCGGTGATCAATTGTTCTGGTCTCAATCCTTGATTCCTGTTTCCTTTGTAGCCTGCTGTGTCGTGTCTGCATCTCCTGCTAACAGATAAGACATTTTCTTCTTTTGCTTTTGTGCTTGATTTTTGCATTTTGTCCTGCACTTCTGTGGGGGCCTTCAGGGTCCCCTCCGGGGGCTTTTGCCTCTCAGTTCAGTTCAGCCACTGATGTTTGTACATTTGCTTTTTCCAGTTTTTTCAGTGGCTGCTGTTTTGATTTTGTTACACCAGAGAACTAATTTAGGTGGTAGAGGTCGTGTGATCTCAGGTGTTTTTGAAATTAGTAAAGTTGGTGCTTTTCAGGGTTTTTTGGGATTGCAGTAAGTGCCCTTCCTATCCTTTTCTATTTAGATAGTTTGGGCCCCAACGTTTGCTCATACTATTTTCTGTCTGTGTCAGTATTTCTTCTTGTCTAACCGCCATTACATGTTTGGGGGCTTTCTTTGTTCTTTGGGGATCTGCTCCGGGGCAGATAGCTTTCCTCTTTCTATCCTTAGGTATAGTTAGTTTCTCAGGCTGTGACGAGGCGTCTAGGATCAACGTAGGAACGCTCCACGGCTGCCTCTAGTTGTGGTGGTTAGTCAGGGTACTGCAATCTCATAGATTCCAACTGCTCTGGTGTATTGCCTTTTTTACCTGCACTCCTCAGCTACCAAATCATAACAGGATTGTATGTTGAGGAACTGATCTGAAGAGGAGGTGAGATGAATGGGGAGAATGGAGGGAGAGATAACCAGTTCCTTGCTAGGTGCAGGGATTAGGGGGGTTAGCAGAAAATGAAGGATTATAGTGGTGAGAGTGAAAACTAACAGAAACATTGTTTACAGTGACTGTATCCAGTTCCCTTCTGGTTCAATTCTGGATTAATTAACATCTCATATTTGTATGATGCACTTATATGATGCACGCTGCAGACTGACGTCTTGCAGACGTATGGTTTGCAATATATGTGCTGCAATAAGACTGACTCTCCTGCGCTATTAACGCTTCATGAGACATGAGGAAAACCATTTTCTTTTGCTCTCTGTTCATCTTCTTTCCCCTCTTTCTCTGTTCTTCCATTCTCTCTCTGTTCTTTCTTTCTCCCTCTGTTCTTTCTTTTTTCCCCTCTTTCTTTCTTCTCTGTTCTTTCTTTCTCTATTCTTTCTCTCTCTATATTCTTTCTTTCTCTCTCCGTTCTTTCTTTCTCTCTTCTTTCTTTCTCGCTCCATTTTCTTTTTTCTCTCTCTGTTCTTTCTCTCTGTTCTTACTCTCTTTTCTTTCTTTTTTCTCTCTCCCTGTTCTTTCTTTCTCTCTCTGTTCTTTCTTTCTTTCCCCTCTTTCTTTCTCTCTCTGTTCATCTTCTTTCCCCTTTCTTTCTCTCTGTTCTTTCTCTTTCTTTCTCTCTGTTCTTTCTTTTTTCTTTCCCCTCTTTCTCTCTCTCTGTTCTTTCTTTCTCTCTCTGTTCTTTCTTTCTCTCTCTGTTCTTTCTTTCCCCATTTTCTTTCTCTCTCTGTTTTTCTTTCTCTCTGTTTTTTCTTTCTCTCTCTCTCTCTGTTCTTTCTTTCTCTCAGTACCAGTCAGTGTGCCCATAGTACCAGCTACTGACACTATATACAGAGCTCCTGTGTATAATGTCACCAGTGATCACTGTATTACCTGTACACTGACACTGTATACAGAGCTCCTGTGCATAATGTCACTGTCTCCACCTTTTATCGACGCCATCTTGTGACTGCAACTTCTGTCTGCGAGAAGTCAGAAGTAGCAGAAACCATCTATCAGGCCACGTTCACAAACTTACAAATACTGAGGCAAAATACTGACCAAATACTGAACGTGTGAATGTGGCTTCAGGCTGGTTTCACACATCCTGATATTTCCGGTACCGGAAAAACCATTAGTGGAGATATCCGTGTCCCTGTGTGTAATACATGTGGCAACTGTGTGCCGCATCAGTACCACACGGACGGCCGCCGGGGAAGAAGCGCTACAGTAAGCACTGTTCCCCGGCCAGGGGCGCACCTAAAGTGAAACAAGTTGATCACTTTGCCTCAGGCGGCATTGAGTCCCTGAAGACTGTAAATATCGATGTTTCAAATATATTCCTATTTAAAAGTGTATATATTTTACATGTGCGTCAGGTTAGGCTAGTAAAGAGTAAACCAGATTTATTTGTACTGATTTCACTACGGGGGGGGCGCCATTTTGCAGTTCGCCTCAGGCAGCAGAGAGGCTAGGTTCACCCCTGAGAACAGCACCCCTTATAGAAATGTACATATCACTGAGCATGCTCACAAAGCTCTGCTAGGGAAGTCTATAGATAATGATGATGATGACTGCTCGGTAATCTCCTAAACATTGTACATGTCACTGAGCATGCTCACAAAGCTCTGCCAGGGAAGTCTATAGATAATGATGATGACTGCTCGGTCATCCTCTAAACATTGTACATGTCACTGAGCATGCTCACAAAGCTCTGCCAGGAAAGTCTATAGATAATGATGATGACTGCTCGGTCATCCCCTAATCATTGCACATCTCACTGAGCATGCTCACAAAGCTCTGCCAGGAAAGTCTATAGATAATGATGATGACTGCTCGGTCATCCCCTAATCATTGCACATGTCACTGAGCATGCTCACAAAGCTCTGCCAGGGAAATCTATAGATAATGATGATGACTGCTCGGTCATCCTCTAAACATTGCACATGTCACTGAGCATGCTCACAAAGCTCTGCCAGAGAAATCTATAGATAATGATGATGACTGCTCAGTCATCTCCTAAACATTGTACATGTCACTGAGCATGCTCACAAAGCTCTGCCAGGGAAATCTATAGATAATGATGATGACTGCTCGGTCATCTCCTAAACATTGTACATGTCACTGAGCATGCTCACAAAGCTCTGCCAGGAAAGTCTATAGATAATGATGATGACTGCTCGGTCATCTCCTAAACATTGTACATGTCACTGAGCATGCTCACAAAGCTCTGCCAGGGAAGTCTATAGATAATGATGATGACTGCTCGGTCATCTCCTAATCATTGCACATGTCACTGAGCATGCTCACAAAGCTCTGCCAGGGAAATCTATAGATAATGATGATGACTGCTCGGTCATCTCCTAAACATTGCACATGTCACTGAGCATGCTCACAAAGCTCTGCCAGAGAAATCTATAGATAATGATGATGACTGCTCGGTCATCCCCTAATCATTGCACATGTCACTGAGCATGCTCACAAAGCTCTGCCAGGAAAGTCTATATATAATGATGATGACTGCTCGGTCATCTCCTAAACATTGTACATGTCACTGAGCATGCTCACAAAGCTATGCCAGGGAAGTCAATAGATAATGATGATGACTGCTCGGTCATCTCATAAACATTGTACATGTCACTGAGCATGCTCACAAAGCTCTGCCAGAGAAATCTATAGATAATAATGATGACTGCTCGGTCATCTCCTAAACATTGTACATGTCACTGAGCATGCTCACAAAGCTCTGCCAGGAAAGTCTATAGATAATGATGATGACTGCTCGGTCATCTCCTAAACATTGTACATGTCACTGAGCATGCTCACAAAGCTATGCCAGGGAAGTCTATAGATAATGATGATGACTGCTCGGGTCATCGCCTAAACATTGTACATGTCACTGAGCATGCTCACAAAGCTCTGCCAGAGAAATCTATAGATAATGATGATGACTGCTCGGTCATCTCATAAACATTGTACATGTCACTGAGCATGCTCACAAAGCTCTGCCAGAGAAATCTATAGATAATAATGATGACTGCTCGGTCATCTCCTAAACATTGCACATGTCACTGAGCATGCTCACAAAGCTCTGCCAGGAAAGTCTATAGATAATGATGATGACTGCTCGGTCATCTCCTAAACATTGTACATGTCACTGAGCATGCTCACAAAGCTATGCCAGGGAAGTCTATAGATAATGATGATGACTGCTCGGTCATCCTCTAAACATTATACATGTCACTGAGCATGCTCACAAAGCTCTGCCAGGGAAGTCTATAGATAATGATGATGACTGCTCGGTCATCTCCTAAACATTGTACATGTCACTGAGCATGCTCACAAAGCTCTGCCAGGGAAATCTATAGATAATGATGATGACTGCTCGGTCATCTCCTAAACATTGTACATGTCACTGAGCATGCTCACAAAGCTCTGCCAGGGAAATCTATAGATAATGATGATGACTGCTCGGTCATCACCTAAACATTGTACATGTCACTGAGCATGCTCACAAAGCTATGCCAGGGAAGTCTATAGATAATGATGATGACTGCTCGGTCATCCTCTAAACATTGTACATGTCACTGAGCATGCTCACAAAGCTCTGCCAGGAAAGTCTATAGATAATGATGATGACTGCTCGGTCATCCCCTAATCATTGCACATGTCACTGAGCATGCTCACAAAGCTCTGCCAGGGAAATCTATAGATAATGATGATGACTGCTCGGTCATCTCCTAAACATTGTACATGTCACTGAGCATGCTCACAAAACTCTGCCAGGGAAGTCTATAGATAATGATGATGACTGCTCGGTCATCTCCTAAACATTGTACATGTCACTGAGCATGCTCACAAAGCTCTGCCAGGGAAGTCTATAGATAATGATGATGACTGCTCGGTCATCGCTTAAACATTGTACATGTCACTGAGCATGCTCACAAAGCTCTGCCAGGAAAGTCTATAGATAATGATGATGACTGCTCGGTCATCTCCTAAACATTGTACATGTCACTAAGCATGCTCACAAAGCTCTGCCAGGAAAGTCTATAGATAATGATGATGACTGCTCAGTAATCTCCTAAACATTGTACATGTCACTGAGCATGCTCACAAAGCTCTGCCAGGGAAGTCTATAGATAATGATGATGACTGCTCGGTCATCCTCTAAACATTGTACATGTCACTGAGCATGCTCACAAAGCTCTGCCAGGAAAGTCTATAGATAATGATGATGACTGCTCGGTCATCCCCTAATCATTGCACATGTCACTGAGCATGCTCACAAAGCTCTGCCAGGAAAGTCTATAGATAATGATGATGACTGCTCAGTAATCTCCTAAACATTGTACATGTCACTGAGCATGCTCACAAAGCTATGCCAGGGAAGTCTATAGATAATGATGATGACTGCTCGGTCATCTCCTAAACATTGTACATGTCACTGAGCATGCTCACAAAGCTCTGCCAGGGAAGTCTATAGATAATGATGATGACTGCGCGGTCATCTCCTAAACATTGTACATGTCACTGAGCATGCTCACAAAGCTCTACCAGGGAAGTCTATAGATAATGATGATGACTGCTCGGTCATCTCCTAAACATTATACATGTCACTGAGCATTCTCACAAAGCTCTGCCAGGGAAGTCTATAGATAATGATGATGACTGCTCGGTCATCTCCTAAACATTGTACATGTCACTGAGCATGCTCACAAAGCTCTGCCAGGAAAGTCTATAGATAATGATGATGACTGCTCGGTCATCTCCTAAACATTGTACATGTCACTGAGCATGCTCACAAAGCTCTGCCAGGAAAGTCTATAGATAATAATGATGACTGCGCGGTCATCTGCTAAACATTGTACATGTCACTGAGCATGCTCACAAAGCTCTGCCAGGGAAGTCTATAGATAATGATGATGACTGCTCGGTCATCGCCTAAACATTGTATGTGTAGCCCTGGTGTTAGGCACATGCAGTACCCTGGAGAGTGTGTGGAGAGATAGCAGTTCAATGCTCAATACCCATTCACTCAACATACACTAGACACACCCTTAGGGTAGTGTAGTCACTTGTGAGGGAGTGGTCGGTGTGTATTGGTTGAGTGATTAGAGTAGTCAGTTTCCTGTCTTCGGACAGAGCAGACGTGTGGAGTCTAGCTGGGACCTGGAGGGAGGAAGCAGTCCAGCCTGGTTCTACCAGCAGTTCAGAAAGTGGAGGCCAGTAAGGGCGAGATATAGATCACCTCAGCCTGGTCAGAGCTGTACCTCACTTGAAGACACTGATAAAGAAAGAAGAGCTTAGTACAGAAATACTTCAGTCTCCTGTCTCAAGGACAGTGAAAGGTTCAGAGACGTGCTCCTGCCTAGTGGATTACTGAGAGTCTGGTAACTAACTCTGAAGGAAGGAAAAGAAGGGAGTGATTATATGACTTTTTGCAAGTGTGAGTGTTTATGCTACAAGCGCGGACAAGGCGAAAGGCACAGTGGAAAGGAATATTTGAAAAGTGCTTTTGGATTGAAGAAGTCCTGCACATTGTAACCGGTCACTGGGGACCGAAGGATCACTAAAGCTTCACGCTTAGTGGTAAGAAAACCAGAGGCTTATCGGACCTTAGGTCGCGGAAAGCAGCCCCTAAATAGTCGGTACGTAACTGGGGTCAGGGGGAGTGAAGACTTTGAGCCTGATCAGCAAGATAGGAATTCAGCTCTCTCACAGGAAGGCTCCGACCACAAAACTGACTGGGCAGTACAGCTATGGAATAGCTGGAGTTATAGAGGGAACTACGCTTCATGCTGGTTGTACTCATCGTTGTGAAAGTAAAGGAGGCCCCTAACTTGTCCAGCTGCTATCTCAAAATACATTCTCCTTGGATCAGCCTCCCTGGGACCTGCCTTACCATCTTGCAAGTAAAGGTATGGAGAGACGCTGACCGTGTGAGACTGAGTTATTTACTTGCATGCCTGCACAACCCTGCTTTAACTACCGACCTGAGGGAAGAGTCCCACCTGTAGGGGACCCGACATCTAGCTGCCTCACCATCCCCTCAGAGCTCTACAGCAGCGCTGGTATAAATTACCAGAAGACTACAGGTGGCGTCACGAACTGTATATAAATCTATCCCCTGTAAATATATCCCCAACATACGCCTGACCGCTAGGGCCACAGACCGAGCCACCGCTACCTGTGACAATCCCCATAGACTTCCATGGGCTCGGCTCTGAGTACCCCATTGCCCTGGTAACCCACAATTGTGGTGGCGGGTCGACACAAAACATTGGCGTCACGAACAGGATGCGAAACTCGCAAAATTGCGAGCCCTGTGTGCCTATGGAGTTGTTTTTGTGAAAAGGACTGTTTGCACTTTTGGCGCCAAAAATCGCCATCTTTGTCGCCATATTCGCGCCCTCAGGCGCCGGAGAAGAAGGTGGGCGTACCTTCGTGGGCGTGTACCCCCCTGTGGCGCGAAGAAAATGCCTGCCCTCTCAAAGTGCTATTACAACATGCGATCCTGCCCTACAGCAAAGGAGGTCCGCCTCCTCTTCACCTTCCCTGCGAGGAGGAGGAGACGCAAACCCCGCCTCCACGGAAGAGACCGGACGTCTCTGCAAGAAGAAAGAATCTTCTGGAACATCATGGAAGCAGGACGTGTGCAGCCGAGCAGGGAAGCGGAGGAAGGCAGGCCCCGTGCCCCAGCCAAGCTGCCACCAGCACCGGAGTCATCCGTGGTCCTGCACCTGCAGCAAGCCTTGCTGGAAGTTAAAGAGGAAAATGCACGACTAAGAAAGATGATTTCGCCACAACTTGGATTTGAAGAGATCGAGAGACGCCGGCGTACCCTGGAGCAGCGGAGGCTGTGGGACGCGGTGATCTCTCCCTTCGATGATCCTCTACGTCTGGAGTTACCAAAACTTCTGCTGCCCAAGGCAAAGGAGCAACCGGAGGCTGCCCCCGAAAGTACCAATCCTGATCCCACCGGTGAAGCGGTGGAGGCGAAGGAGGTTGAGGAGGTACCGCTAGTTCCGGAACGCCCGCCCGGCCAGGAGGCCGCAGCAGATGATCGAACCCCGGCAGGGACACCGGAGGGGTCCTGTCCGTCGTTACCAGACGTCGACTGGGACGAGATGGCGCGCCTGGATGACGTCGCCTACACCGCCCAGTGGGAATATGAGTGGCAGCGTCGTGAGGAGAAGCAGAAACGACAGCAGGAGGAAGAGCGGGAAGCTCAGCGGAATCGACAGCGGCAACATGCAGAGCTGATCGCGGACAAGGAGAGTGTCCGGAGAGAGAAAGGTACCTTGAGGGAACCGCGGCGGCAGGGGTGTGTGACTGAGTTCCAGCTCCGGAAGGGCTGGGGCTTCATCCGTGAACCGGGCCTCTACCCAGGGGTCTTTGTCAGCAGGCGTGACGTAGAATCCCACCTACCGCAAGGCCATCCCGGGAGGGACTTAGTTAATGGAGACATTGTCACGTATACACGGCACTGGGGAATGAAGGGATGGTATGCCCTTAACGTCACCATCGTCCGTGACCCCGTCCCCGACGCAGGTAACGTCACCACTACCGCAGCGTCCCCGTCTCCAGCTCAAGCAGTATCCGGCCGTGCCCCAGCATCGCCCCCTGCAGGCTCATCGCAAATGAAAGCAACATCTACATCGCAACATGCGACCCAATTTCCATCGCAATCTATGACACGATCAATATCGTTAACTGTGACTCAGATTGAAACGCAATCGGTGTCTCGCAAGGAGAAAGTACCCGTTGCGCCCCTAGAGGTTCGCACAAGAACTGTGGCGACTCAAACCCCAATAGCAGGTCACGACTTGTTAGTCCTGGGATCTAGGGCCCATTGCATTGTTCCAGCCCCCGGGGTGGAAAATGTATTTGAAAATAATTAAACAGTAAAAGAAAAACCGGTGAGATCCATATAGGGGTCTACCATAAGTAATGTTGTAAAAAGTTTAAGAATGTTTGCCAATTTTTGCACAAGTTAAATGAGTATATAATATATTTATATATTGCCAACAGTAGAATGCCCGGCTGGGTAAACAGAGAAAAAGTTTTGCACTTTATTATTATTATAATGTGATATAATATGTCTTCGTTTTACAATGGACTTTGAGGTTGAGGACTGTGCCAGCCCAGAACTTATTTGTATATAGTTGCGCTTCGGTGCTTTATCTTGGTTTTACATAAAACCATCACAACTACCTCTGAATACAAAAACCCGTGTGGTGTGGCACTGAGTGAGGTCTGCATTCGGATGTCCTGCAGCCCACCCAGGACCCACGTTGAAGGTTTGGTGCGGGTCCTTCACAAGAATACTGTGTATTTATTGAATGTTTTGATGCCTTAATACTTTTGTATTTTTCTATATTCAATGTTTTGTTTTGCAACGTTCAAGACATCCTTACCTCCCGGATGGGACGAATTAATGTTTATTGTTGATGTTAAATGCATAAACAAAATGTCTCTTTGTATTTTACAGCCCGGGAGTGCTGTCTTTTACCATGGGGGAATGTGTAGCCCTGGTGTTAGGCACATGCAGTACCCTGGAGAGTGTGTGGAGAGATAGCAGTTCAATGCTCAATACCCATTCACTCAACATACACTAGACACACCCTTAGGGTAGTGTAGTCACTTGTGAGGGAGTGGTCGGTGTGTATTGGTTGAGTGATTAGAGTAGTCAGTTTCCTGTCTTCGGACAGAGCAGACGTGTGGAGTCTAGCTGGGACCTGGAGGGAGGAAGCAGTCCAGCCTGGTTCTACCAGCAGTTCAGCAAGTGGAGGCCAGTAAGGGCGAGATATAGATCACCTCAGCCTGGTCAGAGCTGTACCTCACTTGAAGACACTGATAAAGAAAGAAGAGCTTAGTACAGAAATACTTCAGTCTCCTGTCTCAAGGACAGTGAAAGGTTCAGAGACGTGCTCCTGCCTAGTGGATTACTGAGAGTCTGGTAACTAACTCTGAAGGAAGGAAAAGAAGGGAGTGATTATATGACTTTTTGCAAGTGTGAGTGTTTATGCTACAAGCGCGGACAAGGCGAAAGGCACAGTGGAAAGGAATATTTGAAAAGTGCTTTTGGATTGAAGAAGTCCTGCACATTGTAACCGGTCACTGGGGACCGAAGGATCACTAAAGCTTCACGCTTAGTGGTAAGAAAACCAGAGGCTTATCGGACCTTAGGTCGCGGAAAGCAGCCCCTAAATAGTCGGTACGTAACTGGGGTCAGGGGGAGTGAAGACTTTGAGCCTGATCAGCAAGATAGGAATTCAGCTCTCTCACAGGAAGGCTCCGACCACAAAACTGACTGGGCAGTACAGCTATGGAATAGCTGGAGTTATAGAGGGAACTACGCTTCATGCTGGTTGTACTCATCGTTGTGAAAGTAAAGGAGGCCCCTAACTTGTCCAGCTGCTATCTCAAAATACATTCTCCTTGGATCAGCCTCCCTGGGACCTGCCTTACCATCTTGCAAGTAAAGGTATGGAGAGACGCTGACCGTGTGAGACTGAGTTATTTACTTGCATGCCTGCACAACCCTGCTTTAACTACCGACCTGAGGGAAGAGTCCTACCTGTAGGGGACCCGACATCTAGCTGCCTCACCATCCCCTCAGAGCTCTACAGCAGCGCTGGTATAAATTACCAGAAGACTACAGGTGGCGTCACGAACTGTATATAAATCTATCCCCTGTAAATATATCCCCAACATACGCCTGACCGCCAGGGCCACAGACCGAGCCACCGCTACCTGTGACATCCCCATAGACTTCTACGGGCTCGGCTCTGAGTACCCCATTGCCCTGGTAACCCACAATTGTGGTGCGTGGTCGAGACATGTACATGTCACTGAGCATGCTCACAAAGCTCTGCCAGGAAAGTCTATAGATAATGATGATGACTGCTCGGTCATCTCCTAAACATTGTACATGTCACTAAGCATGCTCACAAAGCTCTGCCAGGAAAGTCTATAGATAATGATGATGACTGCTCAGTAATCTCCTAAACATTGTACATGTCACTGAGCATGCTCACAAAGCTCTGCCAGGGAAGTCTATAGATAATGATGATGACTGCTCGGTCATCCTCTAAACATTGTACATGTCACTGAGCATGCTCACAAAGCTCTGCCAGGGAAGTCTATAGATAATGATGATGACTGCTCGGTCATCTCCTAAACATTGTACATGTCACTGAGCATGCTCACAAAGCTCTGCCAGGAAAGTCTATAGATAATGATGATGACTGCTCGGTCATCTCCTAAACATTGTACATGTCACTGAGCATGCTCACAAAGCTCTGCCAGGGAAGTCTATAGATAATGATGATGACTGCTCGGTCATCTCCTAAACATTGTACATGTCACTGAGCATGCTCACAAAGCTCTGCCAGGGAAGTCTATAGATAATGATGATGACTGCTCAGTCATCTCCTAAACATTGTACATGTCACTGAGCATGCTCACAAAGCTCTGCCAGAGAAATCTATAGATAATGATGATGACTGCTCGGTCATCCTCTAAACATTGTACATGTCACTGAGCATGCTCACAAAGCTCTGCCAGGAAAGTCTATAGATAATGATGATGACTGCTCGGTCATCCTCTAAACATTGTACATGTCACTGAGCATGCTCACAAAGCTCTGCCAGAGAAATCTATAGATAATGATGATGACTGCTCGGTCATCTCCTAAACATTGTACATGTCACTGAGCATGCTCACAAAGCTCTGCCAGAGAAATCTATAGATAATGATGATGACTGCTCGGTCATCCTCTAATCATTGCACATGTCACTGAGCATGCTCACAAAGCTCTGCCAGGAAAGTCTATAGATAATGATGATGACTGCTCAGTCATCCTCTAAACATTGTACATGTCACTGAGCATGCTCACAAAGCTCTGCCAGGGAAGTCTATAGATAATGATGATGACTGCTCGGTCATCCTCTAAACATTGTACATGTCACTGAGCATGCTCACAAAGCTCTGCCAGGGAAGTCTATAGATAATGATGATGACTGCTCGGTCATCCTCTAAACATTGTACATATCACTGAGCATGCTCACAAAGCTCTGCCAGGGAAGTCTATAGATAATGATGATGACTGCTCGGTCATCCTCTAAACATTGTACATGTCACTGAGCATGCTCACAAAGCTAAATGCATTATAACAATACACGTGTCTCCAATGGGGAATGTGGGCACCTCCATCCTCTTACAGAGACACTGAGCAAGCAAGATGCCAGGTGAGATTTCTCCTCTTACGATGCAGATTTGTGACTGATGTGAACAGATACGTGTTTATATCTGGGGGTTTATGTATGTTACTCTCTTATATACCGCCATCATATGCCATAGCGCTGTACAGACATCATCACTGTCCCCATTGGGGCTCACAGTCTACATCCCCTATCACTGTCTTTGTGGTTCTAATAATCCTGCACCTATGAGCTGCGAGGAGTGTCGGGGGCTTCATGTTCAGATGCACAGAGGACCCCGATGTCCTTGAGGACTGTATATACTTACTGTAGGGACTTTAGTAAGGATTCGGCCTCCCTAGCTACTTCTGTGATTTGTGCTCGGGGGGATCACCTCCATTACCACTGAGGTTGGACATTGGATATGAGGAAGGAGAACATTTCACTCAGGAACTTCTGGAAAACATGAAATCTCGAAGCAAAATTTTATATTGATTTTCTGAGTATAGCGCCAGACAAGGCGCCAAGAATGGGGACCCGAGTCATTGGACTAGGAGGGACACAAAGGCCTATTACATGGTAGAACCGCCTGTGAATAGCTCCGGACCCGGTCAATACACCATATTAACATGGTGTCATTATAATGGTAAGAACAATGGTAGGAACAAGGTGATGAGGGACAGAGGAGTGAAGGAGAAGGACAGGGCCTGGGGTTGGGATGTGGGTGATGTGGGCAGTGTGGGTGGCATATGGGGCATATATGGGGGGACTGATTGGATCTCTGTCCAGGTGCCTGACGCCAGAGGAAGGTGGCTCTGGATTAAATGTCGTCCTGTGAATGAGTGCAGCAATCATCCTTTTATCTCCGCTCTCTGACCTTGAAAGCCCTTCTTGTGTCTTCACCCAGAAGTCAAGATTTCTAAAGAATAGTCATTCTTGATGGTGGTAGAAGTCTAGACGTGGACATTTATCCCATGGTGTTTCCTAAATACGAGCAGTTGGTCTGTACAAGTGATGTCAAGAGGAAAAAAGGGGAACCTGAAAGTCATAAGAGCATCTGGCATTAGGTTGGGTGATCCTTACCAAGAGATGGACCACAAACTGGTCGTGATACGATGTCACAGATGCTCATGAACACTTGGTGAAATGGTTCAGTGGAAGAGGTGACCTGCATCAGCCTCATGGAGATCATTCCCAGGGGTCTTGGAGGGCCTTCACATGATGTTTTGAGTTGAAGGTCGATGACTCTTCTGGGGGAGGTGGCAGGTTTGGTAATAATCAGATATTTTCTCCTGTGATATACAGTTACATGTCACATACTTCCTCCACATCCAGGTTCAGCATCTTTACCAAGACTCATTCATCATGGTCAGAGTCAATGATTCTGCAGATAGATCTGGTTTTGGCATCTTCTGCAGATTGGGTTACATAAACGCTGCAGTCCGGTCCCTTCCCATGTGCAACTGAAACTGCATCCGAGCAAATCAGGAAAGTTTGTGACCTCCAACTAAATGTAAGGATATCTGCAGAAATGACTGCTCGGGGTCAGCTGTGAGCAAGCTGCAAGTATTTATTGGGTTGTGAGTCCCACTGATTACTGGAGATGAGCAAAGCGATAAAAGATCCCTCCACTGAGGGAATGAGAGGGAACGGATCCGCTCTGAGTGTCGCCGCCGCGGAATCCTATCTACCTTCTCCTCAAATTAACAGGAAATACTGTAAAATTCTGAAAAAGATCAGCAAATATTATGAAACTTCACTTTGCAGAATGAAAAAATTGAATTAGAGGCTTAAAGGCGACTGGAAAACACCTTCAATTACAACAAAAAGACGGGTATGAGACTAATCACTGAACATCACAGGCTGACGGTCTTTATTACTGCACTGTCACACACTGTACAGTATATCACCGCTGTACTGTCACACACTATCTGTACAATATATCACCTCTGTACTGTCACACACTGTACAGTATATCACCGCTGTACTGTCACACACTATCTGTACAGTATATCACCGCTGCGCTGTCACACACTATCTGTACAGTATATCACCGCTGTGCTGTCACACACTGTACAGTATATCACCGCTGTGCTGTCACACACTATCTGTACAGTATATCACCGCTGTACTGTCACACACTATCTGTACAGTATATCACCGCTGTGCTGTCACACACTGTACAGTATATCACCGCTGTGCTGTCACACACTATCTGTACAGTATATCACCGCTGTACTGTCACACACTATCTGTACAGTATATCACCGCTGTGCTGTCACACACTATCTGTACAGTATATCACCGCTGTGCTGTCACACACATTGTACAGTATATCACCGCTGTGCTGTCACACACTATCTGTACAGTATATCACCGCTGTGCTGTCACACACTATCTGTACAGTATATCACCCTGTACTGTCACACACTATCTGTACAGTATATCACCGCTGTACTGTCACACACTATCTGTACAGTATATCACCCTGTGCTGTCACACACTATCTGTACAGTATATCACCGCTGTGCTGTCACACACTATCTGTACAGTATATCACCGCTGTACTGTCACACACTGACATATCCTGTATCACAGTAAGTATCACCGCTGTACTGTCACACACTATCTGTACAGTATATCACCGCTGTGCTGTCACACACTATCTGTACAGTATATCACCGCTGTACTGTCACACACTATCTGTACAGTATATCACCGCTGTGCTGTCACACACTACTGTACAGTATATCACCGCTGTGCTGTCACACACTATCTGTACAGTATATCACCGCTGTCTGTCACACACTATCTGTACAGTATATCACCGCTGTGCTGTCACACACTATCTGTACAGTATATCACCGCTGTGCTGTCACACACTATCTGTACAGTATATCACCGCTGTACTGTCACACACTATCTGTACAGTATATCACCGCTGTGCTGTCACACACTATCTGTACAGTATATCACCGCTGTACTGTCACACACTATCTGTACAGTATATCACCGCTGTACTGTCACACACTATCTGTACAGTATATCACCGCTGTGCTGTCACACACTATCTGTACAGTATATCACCGCTGTGCTGTCACACACTATCTGTACAGTATATCACCGCTGTGACTGTCACACACTATCTGTACAGTATATCACCGCTGTGCTGTCACACACTATCTGTACAGTATATCACCGCTGTACTGTCACACACTATCTGTACAGTATATCACCGCTGTACTGTCACACACTATCTGTACAGTATATCACCGCTGTACTGTCACACACTATCTGTACAGTATATCACCGCTGTGCTGTCACACAATTACTAACCGCGTCGTCCCTGTCATATCACCGCTGTTGTCACAACTGCAATACGCTGGTCACACACTAGTTACGTTGTCCCACATCGTACGTATCCCTGTAAAGACGTTATCCCGCGCACATATCTACAGATACTGCTGAACACATTGATTCACTGGTGAAATGAATTACAGCGCTGAACACTATCTACAGATATACCATGACACACACTGACGTATACTGCTGTCCACACTGTAAGTTATCACCGCTGCGTCACACATATCGTACATAATCACCTGTCTGTACACACTGTACAGTATATCACCCTGTCGTCACACACTATTGACAGTATATCACGTGGCGCACACACATTGCAGTATATCACCGCTGTGCTTCACACGTCATATATCACCGCGCGTCACACACTACTGTACATATATCCCCTGTCTGTCACACACTTTGACAGTATATCACCCTGTCTTCCACACTGTACAGTATATCACCGCTGTCTCACACACATGTCAGTATCACGTGTGTCACACACTATGTACAGTATCAGCTTCTGTCACACACTATCTGACAGTAATCACCCTGTCTGTCACACACATGTACAGTAATCACCGTGTCTGTCACATCGTACATATTCACTGCTGTCACCACTCTAATCACGCGCGCAATTTGTACATATACACCTTCGTCACACATTGTAGTATTCACGGCACACACTAATCACCCGCGTCAATTACAGACCTGTCGTCAATGACAGTATCCGCTGCGTCCACATCTGTAATATCACTTCTGTCAACACTATCTGTACGTAACACGCTGCTGTACATATATCGCTCGTTTCCACCTATACTGTACATATATCACGTCTCTGCGACTGTCACACACTATCTGTACAGTTATCACCGTGTACTGTCACACACTATCTGTACAGTATATACCGCTGTACTGTCACAACTATCTGTACAGTATATCCCCTGCTGTCACACAACTTGTACAGTATATCACCCTGTACTGTACACTACTACAGTATATCACCGCTGCTGTCACACACTATGTACAGTATATCACCGCTGTCTGCACACACTATCTGTAAGTATATCACCGCTGTACTGTCACACACATCTCATATATCACCCTGTACTGTCACACACTATCTGTACAGTATACCCGTGTACTGTCACACACTATCTGTACAGTATATCACCGCTGCTGTCACACACTATCTGTACAGTATTCACCGCTGTGCTGTCACACACTTCTGTACAGTATATCACCGTGACTGTCACACATATCTGTACAGTATATCACCGCTGTGCTGTCACCATACTGTACAGTTATCACCGCTGTGCTGTCACACACTATCTGTACAGTATATCACCGCTGTGCTGTCACACACTATCTGTACAGTATACACCGCTGTGCTGTCACACTATTCGTACAGTATATACCGCTGTCTGTCACCACACTGTACAGTAATCACCGCTTGTCACACTTGTACATAATCACCTGTACGTCACCACTTACGTATACTGTCGCACAACATATTACACGTTTACGCACACACTATCTGTACACATATCACACGTATTCACACCTTCTGTCACAATTATCTGTTGTTCACCACTGTACGTACACCTTTGTACGTACACCACTGTACTGTCAACACTATCTGTCAATCACTATCTGTACATTCACCCTATCTGTACACATATCTGTCAGTATCACCCTGACTGTCACATATCGCTGCAGTGTCACACCTCTGTACGTAACACACTTGTATTCACCCATATCTTCAAACATCTGATGTCACACCTGTCTGTACAAATCACCCTGTACGTACACCACTGTACAATACACTGTCAGTAACACACTTTGTCAAACACCTGTGCGTTCACCACTTGTACGTATCACCTTGTACTTACACCCTTCTGCACACATATCTACCAGTGTACACACTTCTGTACAAATTACCGCTGCGTCACACCTCTGTACGTTACACCCTGTCAGTACACACTCTGTATCACACCTACTGTACGTTCACCCATCTGTACACTAATACGCTGTTATCATGCTGTCACACACTATCTGTATATCACCGCTACTGTCACACACTGTACAGTATATCACCGCTGTGCTGTCACACACTATCTGTACAGTATATCACCGCTGTACTGTCACACACTATCTGTACAGTATATCACCGCTGTGCTGTACACACTATCTGTACAGTATATCACCGCTGTGCTGTCACACACTATCTGTACAGTATATCCGTCTGTCACATATCTGTACAGTATATCACCGCTGTCGTCACACACTATCTGTACAGTATATCACCGCTGTCTGCACACACTATCTGTACAGTATATCACCGCGCGTCACACACTATCTGTACAGTATATCACCGCTGTTTCACACACTACGTAAATCACCCTGTACTTACACCTAATCGTAGTATATCACCGCTGTCACACACTTCAGTATCACGCTGTGCTTCACACCTTCTTACAGTATTCACCTGTCTGCAACACTATTGTCAGTATACACCGCTGTCACACTCTGTCAATATAACCCGCCTGTACATACTGACATATATCACCGCTCTGTCCACACATATCTGCAGTATATCACCGCTGTCGTCACACCTACTGTACAGTATATCACCGCTGTCTGTCACCACTATCTAAGTATATCACCGCTGCTGTCACACACTATCTACAGTATATCACCGCTTGCTGTCAACACTGACTTGATCACCGCTGTCTGTACCACATTTACGTATCACCCT